>OX940978.1:36760270-36792742 GCA_954871275.1 Leptopterna dolabrata | reverse complement strand
GGAAAAGGCTTGGGGTGGTTCAGTCGTGGCCGGCATTCGGGGCGGTGGACATGAGACGATTGTCGGAATTTTCTACGCGAGTAGTCGTCGAGCAAGTTCAAAAACAGTGTCAGACGGATCCTGAGAACAGAGTTGAAGGGAGCAAAACATCAAAAGCGGGTGTCAGTCAAGGGATATCCGCTCAGTCGATTTTTCTAAAAGAGGTTTTGTCGACTGCTGTGTACAGAGACAGAAGAACTGGAAGTAATTCGGTGATTTCAAAACGTAGGATCAGTCAAAGCGTTTCGGTCCAGTGCTCGAGTTTGGTCCAGAGATGCGAGCGGGTGACTCAGACAGTTCCAGAAACAATTGTTGTTGAAAGTCCAACAGAGACCACGAGCTGCATGAGTATATCTGATGGAGACGACTTCTGGACGACGAGCTGCAGCCATCCGAGCATCGCTTTTCTGGGTATATCCAGCGGCAGTGAGGCGATGGAGGAGTACGTCAGCTCCTGTTCCGAGGACATACCTCAAGTACCGCGGCAAGACTGTGATAAAAGTCTGTGGTACATCAGCGCTAAACAGTTGTGCGACGAGATGTTTGAAAAGGCGTATATTGCTTGCCAGTAAAACAATTCTAGTTATATGTTCTCTGTTATAATCTACAAATTATACGTTTGAAGGTCTTGAAGGTCTGAAGGTGGAAGGTGTTTGAAGTCTTGGGTATTTGGAGGAATAACGTTGGGCTCCCGGGTCGTCAGTACAGTTTTCTTACATCTTAAATTAATTTAGCTGATAAACCCAAATACTGAATTCTCGGATAATATGCGCTATTGCAATAGGTGCAAAATGTTGAGTACATGAGTTTCTGAAACAGGTTTTGTTTCTTTTCCGTTTCAATGCAATCTGAATCAATCCTTGGATGTCATTAATTTCGTATGTTTGTATGCATTTGTATAAAATACATTATTTTTGTATAAGTATACATAAATATATCGCTATAATATCAACGTGAAGTGTTATGTAGGATGGTGAGTATACACAACGAAACTTTATTTTCATAGCCATCAAAATGTATGGGCTAAATTGGTATAAAACTGAATTTTGGTTTATTATTTTCAATAATAAACCTTTGGCTTCGAGCATGAAAAAAAAAAAAATTTAAACCCCTCTCATAATTTGATGGATTCCGTTTCAAGGTACGTAGAATAAGAACATTGAACAAAACAATCTCTGTCCGTCTGCCGTACGCCATGCATCGCACTTTTCTTAGTTACTAGAATCAAAATCAATTAAATTCGGTTTGAAGGTCTCGTTTGGGGTCTAGTTGGCCCGCGAAGCTCGGCTTTACTGTCGTTCGTCTCTAGGGGATGAAAAATAGGAGTTGAAATTGTCAGAACGCCTTAGTTCGAAAACTTTCAGTAGAAATGGTTTTTTTTAAACTTTTTTAAATTCATCTCAAACTACAGAACGTTTTGATACCACCCGGAGCATTCATTGTACGTCCAACCGTTCGTTTGCACCGAAAAGCTTCGTCAACATGATGTGATTGAAACTGTATGAATCCGGACAAACGTTTACTCCCCGATTCAAATCCCTAGTTTGATTCCTAGCCGCTAGCGGTTTTTGGCGCTGCAGTCGTCCCTCGTATTTTGAAATCCCCGCAGGTTTTTCTCCTATTTTTGAAATCCCATAGCCGCTGCAGCCGCATTCCCCTCGTACATATTTTAAAATCCCCGCACTTTTCTCTCTTATTTTTGAAATCCCAAAGCCAGATAGAGATGTGGTAGGTGCCAATGAAGACGTTGACCACAGTAAAGTAAAAAGGACTTCCGGAAGGTAGAAACTTACATAGTAATGCTTTTTGTACTTTTATTGCAAGGAATTTGCTCTTTGTAAAGAAGAAGAATGTCCTGAAGTAGGTACGTTTAGGTATTGAAATTATGTATGTTTTGTGTTATATTGGTACCTACCTAGGTATGTCAACTTTACAAACGGGTCGGGGCAGCGGTGGTCCTCGCGAGTTCGGCTGTTTCCGCGCCCCCATCTCACGTTCTCCGTTCCAGTCGTTCTTCCGTTCACCGTTCCTGCTCACTGTCAAAAAGATTCTTGTTATCACCAGCTGGCTTATCACTTCTTGTTATCTCGTCGTAGTCCATAATATTATTTTATAGGTTGTAGTTGTTTTCTATTCATAGTGCAGTGGATAAAACCTTCTTGTATTACCAATGTGCTTTGCGGACTTCGTATTTTAGCGCAGCATAGTTCGGCATGATTATGAAACGTTACCATTTGCGATCGCGAACGCCCCTCCGTAACCCTAAAATCGTTTTTACTTGCAGCTTCGAATCTCTCAAAAGAAAATAATTTTTTCATTGTTTTTGTTTATACCACAAGTTATTCGTTCTGTGATTTTATAATGTGTTACTTTGTGATTAAATACTTAACGTTCTGTTCATTGAAATAATTATGTACCTACATATTTAGTTTGTTTATATAACAGAGTTTCATTTAGGTACCTAGCTAGTTCTTTAGTAATGTTTGATAGTAGTTTTTCATATTGTTTCCCTTCCCTCACAAACATGTAGGTATGTACCAAGCCGGATTTGGCAATAAACTTGCATTTATTGAATATGCCTCATGCTTTTATGAAAAGCATTTCCTAGATTTGAGTCTTTAAAAATTGAGAAGGTTTGAAACTAATTTTTAAATGATTTTTTCAAATTTAATATGAATCTATACTTAACACAACGTAGTCACGCAGTGACTTCATAATTAGGTACCTACCTATTTTGTAAATTATTACAAAACGTTCTATTCCTGAAATTGTATTAACTCATTTCTTCTCATTTCATTTTGAATTCTCCTCCCTCCCCCCAAAGATAACTATTATCTTTAGAAGGGATACCTAGTATGCTGTTGTACTGCATATTAATAGTGTTTTAATAATGTAACTTCATTTTCAAAATAGTAACAGTTCCACCCAGCTTTTGGAACTTGAAGTTAATGAGTTCATGTATTAATATGATGCCTAAAGGATGAAGTTTGTTTGTCTTTTTCATGGTTTTTAGCAATTTTTTAACAGTTTAGCGTCTTTTTGCGCACAAAAACTGCTGTCCTTCGAACGTCCTTTTTTCTATATTTTTTCAAAACTCGCAATTTTGTATCATGTTCTCAAGATCAGATATCGTCCAGAAGGATGTACTGGCTTCATTTTATACCGATACTTGCTAAACAAAATAGACCACGGTAACCAGCAGAAAACAAATTTTGAAATGTCTTTGATTGGTGAATAATAAACTTTTGATAAAGGACATTACCTATTATCATTTATTTATTTTTATTTATTTATTTATTTATGGGAAAGCCCAATTACATGGTGAAATTACAACATAGATTAATCAAGAAATAAAAATAAAAAATATTTTGAAAATGATACTTGATGAAAACAATACTGCGGGTTAATAAACGTAGTATTAATAAAATGAATAAATGTCCATGTTCAATATTAATTACAAAAAACATCCGGCGAGGAAAATATTAATCGTTTTAAGGAAGCCAGTGTGCCTGAGAAAAAGTCGAATTCCGGATGGGCGCAGAGTAGCAAGTTGGCCGTACGGGGAAGTCGAATGAGAGGGCGGTGCAGCAAATAATTCGTCGCAGAAAATGGAACATGAAATAGGGCTGATGAACGGGCAGAAAACCGTGGCGGCTGGAAAAGGATCCCTACGAGCAGCTGCGGGCAGTCCAGACAGGCATTCAACAATTTATGCAGGAAAGTGAGGTCAGCAGCACATCTTCTCATAGTCAGCGGAACCAGCTGACACTTAGCCAACAGACGGTCATAATCGACTTCCGAACCTGGAACGCCGCATTTGAAGGCCCCATAGCGCAAAAATTTATGCTGCACTCTCTCAAGCAGGTGACGGTGAATAGCGTAAAATGGGGACCAAACTGGAGAAGCATACTCGGGAATGGGCAGAACGAGGGACTTGTAAAGCAGGACAATAGCGGGTATACTTGTGAAGTCCCTCGTGTTACGCTTTAAAAACCCCAAGGCTCTCATGGCCCTATTAGCAGTGTATGAGATGTGGCTTGTAAAGGTCAGTTGTTCGTCTGGCATGACACCGAGATCCCTCAACTCAGTCGATCTTTTCAAAGGTTTTTGGTCGGGGGAATAGCCATAGTTGACACGGTTCCGAGCCCTAGAGAAAGAAATGACTGAGCACTTGGACGGGTCTAAAAACAGATTGCTATTTACTCACCAGCGGTCCAAATCAGCCAACGCAGTCTGGAGCACTTCACAGTCGTGAACCGACCCGATATGGCAGAACAATTTGAGGTCATCGGCAAAAAGTAAGCGTCGCACCCCTCGAGCAAGGCACGACACCACATCGTTGATCATCAGCAGAAAACATAAAGGTCCCAGGTGACTTCCCTGCGGAATGCCAGAGGTTGCGACAAATTGGGAGGATAAGGCGCCACGCAGCCGGACCATAAGTCTCCGTCCACCGAGGTAGCTAGCTAGCCACTGGAGAAAAAGGCCATGTATTCCCAAGGACTCGAGCAACGAGAGCAGATGCGCATGAGAAACCCTATCAAAAGCCTTGGCAAAGTCCATCGAAATCAAATCAGTTTGCACTCAATCCTGGAAATCCTGCAGCAAAAGCAAATTCGTCACCGTAGACCTTCCGTGCATGAAACCATGCTGCTCCAGAGCGATGTACGACGAAAATTGCGAGGACAATCTGGAAACAATCAGCTTCTCAAAAAATTTAGGAGCACAAGACAAAGAACAGATGGGGCGGTAATGCCTGACCATGGCTCTATCACCACCCTTATGGATGGGCGTGACGAATGATACCTTCCATCTTGCTGGGAAGACACCAGTGCCCAGCGAACTATTGGAGAGGCACGACAGTGGGTATGAGAGGCCAGCAGAACACATTTTCAACAGTAATGGAGGAACGCCGTCAGGGCCCATTCTTTACTTGCGTCCAAACTTTCCAATCCACTGAGCACCTCCTCCTCGGTCAGCACCATACCTCCGATCAAAACCACATCCCGGACAGGGTAAACAGGTGAAAACGAAGTCGGAGGATCGAAGACCGCCGAGAAGTGCTTCGCAAACAGTTCAGCCACCTGGAGAGGCGTCGAGGCTCGTTCGTCATCGAAGATCATCTCCCCAGGAAGACTATTACTGCCCTCTCTGTAATTAATATGGTTCCAGAAGGCCCTGATATTCGTGGGAACGGAGGCCTGTACCCCATCGAGATACTCCTTGTACAGAGCTTGTGAATTCTCCTTACATTGTGAGCGCAGATTGGAAAACAGTGCATAATCCAAGGGTGATCCAAAGGCTTTATGACGAGCATGTACAGTTTTTTTCTGGATTGCCAGAGAAATCATTTCCGCATCGAACCATTTTGGGAATGATGAGGATAATTCCCTCACCTTCGGGACGAACCTGTCAATCGCACAACCAACTATGCGGTAAAATTCATCTACCTATGACTTCTTCCAGAGGTAGGCTGAGACAAGAACTCCAATCGGCACTTGACAGGTGTGAACTCATTGCATTATAATCTCCTTTCTTGAAATTATATTGGAATTTAGCCGTGGGAAAGAAGGTAGAGCTGGCCGATATGGATGGGATTAAAAATTCTAGGGGAGGATGGGCAATATCCACATCAAAAACGGGAACTGCCGCTGAAGGCCCCGCCGCCATAACATTCGTTAGGAGGAGGTCCAATACGTTGCCTGAGGGGTTGGGATGAGTGTAGAGCTGGAGTAAACCGTGGAGCATCATAGATTCCACTACCAATCTGCCTTTTGCACTAAGGGCTGCCTCAAAACCAGCCCGGTCAGCCCCCTCCCAATCAATTCCAGGCAGGTTATTATCTCCGAAGAGAATGACTCTGTAGTCTGGGTGGGCAGTCGAGACAGCATCCAGTTCACAGAAGTGTGCATCCATTATGCTCGTAGATTGGTAGTCCGAGTAATACATACAGCCAAGTATCAACCTCAGACACGGAAGGATCACAAAAACATGCTCTGCAACATCAGTTGAACTCCATCATCTAATGTATTCCGTAATCATTTGCTCATTATGATATTATACAAGTATTCATTTATACAAAAGTAGCAGTGTATAAAAGGTATGCGCCTTCAATGAAAGTACATGACAGAAGCAGATACCTGGTTGACAGTGGATTTTTAAACAAGTTATACCTTACATAACAGTATAAAAGAAATCGTTTTACTGTATAGTATGTTTGAAAATTAGCGGGGGCATCACTCAAAGCGGGAGTGCAAAACAGCTACTAAACGAAGAAAAGAATAGGCGTGGAACGGTTACTAAAGCAATGGTATATAGAACGGTGCTCCTTGCGAGGACCACCGCGGTCCCGACCGTTTCCTATCAACTTTCTATTCATATTCTATGCAGCTGAGGACGAATGCAGCGCGACAAACCGCTAGCGGCTGGGAATCAATCTAGGGATTTGACTCTGGGAGTAGAAGTTTGTTGAATCCGGCCCAGATATCATTGCTAAGGAACACCTGATTATAAACACGGATGGCAGTGTGAAGTCGAGTTCGTTGTTCTGTGATATTATTTCATTTAAAGCTCTTCTGGATTTTTGATAGGTACTTTTGCAACTTGAACAAACGTTATGCTTCATAATAACAAAAAGCAATTAATGTTTGAATTACTGAAACTGTATTTCACGCCGGCTCCAGTGCTCTATTTATGGCTGTCCTGGTGGGGGGGGGGGGGGGGGTACGAGGGTAGATATTGACCACAGAAAACAGTTATCTACGCAGAAGGGGCATCTATAAAGGTAAGTTATTACGCAAAGGTTCGTTACTCAACGGTTTATTACACAACGGGTTATTATTTACCTTGTCCTTCATAAATAACAAAGAATAATTATTTGTAGAGTTATTGAATCCCGCGCACTTTTATGAAACTGTAATTCTCGGGCCGGCTTCAGTACTCGAATTAGGGCTTTCCCGGGGGAAGCTGGAGGGTAGGTATTGACCGCAGAAAACAGTGATCTACGCAGAAGGGGCATCTGTACAGGTAAATAATAAAGTTTTGTAATGATTTGCAACGTTTTCCACTTGAAAATGCCTAAAATGGAATGATTTTCATAAGATTTACAAAAACCTGCGATGGTGGCATTTGGGAAACAGAAAAGTTTGCAGGGAGGAACTATTTGGGATTTTAATGGTTATAAATAGTGGACATTTTCAACAATATACTTATAATATTGTCCGGTTATACCTCATTCGGTAGGACTTAACGCATGGCTTCAACTTTTGAGAGGGTTAACAGGGATAACAACTGACATACGAACAATAGCTGGACCTACTCCTCCTCTTAGCCTTAACATTGGTTAGTAAATCATAAAAATTGATTCAGATACCAATTAATACGTAATTATTCCTGCACGTGCGATTCCATTAAGGGTTTCGGTACGGTCAGAAAGAGGGGAAATGTTACCCCTGCCCCACCATTTATCCGCGATCATCCAGTCCCGCCCTTCGACCAACTTTGCTTTTAACAATTTTTATTGTTTTCGGAGAGTTCAAAGAGGGAGAGCGGATTGGAGTTTGTAAACTGCCAGCCAAGTGATAAATGGAAACATATATAGCAAAATCTGCCAGTTTCCCTCGTTTTGCTGGCTTTTATACAAGTATAATGCATTCAAGGAGATTTCAACACCCTCCCCCATCAATAACCTCTTCGCCCTTCAATGGAAGTAACCCAAAGTTTATTTTCCGAAAGAGCGTGGGAGGAGGGCGTATATCTTACGAAGTAAAGTTTTTAGAAACAAACCGACTTCGAAGTATGAGTAAGTTATTAACATATAACTTTAATAAAATATAACTACGTTATAATTAACTTAAATAAAATATAATTACGTTATAATTAACTTAAATAAAATATAATTACGTTATAATTAACTTAAATATAATTAAATATAAATGAATTCCATTAAATTATAAGTAAGTATAATTAACTTAAACATAATTAAGATTATGTTATTCTAACCAAGATGTACCTTTCAACAGATTATCCTAAATAATCTTCATTCTTCGACCTCAAAACAGATTCCAAAGCAACCAAACTCGGTTGCATTAAACCATGCGTGGCTAGAATCATGTGGTCACTGACTGGACTATCACTGATAACTGGGCTGGAGTTATATATATACATGTGGTTAAAGGTCCAGTAACTTTTTACGGCTAAAGGTGTTTAATAAAATCCAAGCTCATGTTGATGGTTATTGGTTTAAAAATGAATACTATGAATACTGCGCAGGCTGATTTACCGGAGTTGATCCTCATAAGTCAGATTATTTCGACTTTTCTGACAGAATATTTTGGTTTATTATTTTCAATAATGAACCATTGGAATCGAGCAAGAAAAAAAAATTCTTACCCCACCTCAAAATTTGATGGTTTACGTTTCAAGGTATGTAGAATCCAAAACTGCAATAAAAAACGCTGCAAATCCCTGCACAACGGTTTATTATTTTGTATAGAATACCCTTCTGTTACAGATCACAGCTCTCTGTATAGATAACCCGTCTATATAATATGATATGCACTACTCTATACATATTATGTCTCAAATCTCAAAATCTTATTTATTTATTCGTCATTTGTTGCAGGGGTGAATGTTGTCATGACTGTGTGTAACTTGTTGTTCTTGATTGCTGTGCGTGTTTGTGTGGTGTATGTGCTGAAGATGTTGTTGGTGGGGTTGGCTTGATGGTTCGTCCCTCTTCAGTCGGTGTTGACTCTTGGAGGTGGGTGCAGGGGACCAATGACGTCCTTCAAAGGGGCGTCGCAGACAGCGCCTTGGCCAATAGAATTGCAGAACGCGTAGCCGTGGCCGGCCCTTGTGATTGGAATGGCCTAGGCCAGTCATAATGAATTTATTGAAAAAACAAAAGAAAACGATTGATTGAACCATTTCGGACCATGCCACTGCGCACCATGCCAATTAGACAATTCTAAATGAATTCCAAATGAAAGTCCAATTCAGACTGATGGTATACCAATTTTTACAATTCTAAGTGAATTCCTAAGTGCACTAACAATTACAATCCTAAGTGCAATCTTAGAGGATTACAATTACAATCCTAAGTGAATTAAAGTGCAATTGAAATTGTAATCCAATTGCAATTTCAATATTTTATTAACACAACTTTGCCAATTTTGGCGAATGTGGAGTGTATTTTTATAGGATTAGTATGTCGGGAATGAGGATGGGGAATTTAGGTAGAGTGGTGAGCAGTGGCCAATTGCAATTGAAAAAAATTGTTGATGAGGAGTGAAAACGTTGGCCAATAGAATTGCAGAACCATTTCGAACAATGCCAATGCGCACCATGCCAATTAGACAATTCGAAATGAATTCCAATTCAAATTGAATTGAATTCAAATTAATTTGAATTCAAATTAATGAATTCCAATTCAATTAATGAATTCCAATTCAAATTAATGAATTCCAATTCAAATTAATGAATTCCAATTCGAAATCGATTGAATAAATTGATTGATTGATGGAATCGAGCGCTTCCCCGGTGACGAGCGCACAATGCCAATTAGGCAATTCGAAAAAAATTCCAATTCAAATTAAAGTTCAATAGAGTATACCAATATTTACAATTCTAAGTGAATTCCAATTGCAATTGAAAAATTGATTGATTGATTGTTCGATTGATTGAATAAATTGATTGATTGATTGAATATAGCGCGTCCCTGGTGACGAGAGTGTATACAATTTCATTCACCCTGGTGTCGAAAATGCCTGTCGGTGCAAACTTCGGGGCCTTACTGTGAACGAACGGCTGGACAAACGATGCTCCGGATGGTCTTAAACGACTCCCAAGTTCGAGAACTATTTAAAACCGTAAAAAAATTCACGTAAAACAAAGGTATAGGCTTTCTGAAAATTTCAACCCCTATTTTGAACCCGTTAGAGATGACTCACAGTAACGTCGAGCTTCGAGGACCAACTAGACGCCGAACGGAACCTATAACCCGAATTTCATCAATTTTTATTCATGGTAACTAAGCAAAGTGGCCCGTACGGCGTACGGCGTACGGCGTACGGCGTACGGCGTACGGCGTACGGCGTACGGCGGACAGACAGAAATATTTTTATTGCAGTTTTGGATTCTACATACCTTGAAACGTAAACCATCAAATTTTGAGGGGGGGTAAGAATTTTTTTTTTCATGCTCGATTCCAATGGTTCATTATTGAAAATAATAAACCAATATTTCTGTCTGTCCGCCGTACGCCGTACGGGCCACTTTTCTTAGTTACCATGAAACAAAATTGATGAAATTCGGGTTATAGGGTTCGTTCGGGGTCTAGTTGGTCCTCGAAGCTCGACGTTACTGTCAGTCTTCTCTAAGGGGTTCAAAATAGGGGTAGCAATTTTCAGAACGCCGTAGCTCGAAAACTTCCGATAGAAGGGTATGGTTTTTTTTACGTTATTAAATTTGTCTTGACCCAAACAATTTTTTGAGACCACCCGGAGCATCGTACGTCCGGCCGTTCGTGAGCACCAAAAAGCTTCATCAACATGATCGTGAATCAAACGGTATAAATCCGGCCCGGATATCTTAACTACGGAATATCTGATTATAATCAAGGATGGCTGTATGAAGTCGAGTTGTTTGTTCTGCGATATTATTTCATTTGACAACTGATGGTCTATTGGATTTTGTTGCACTATCCACTCTCCGTCCCAGCTCAACCCGCAACTCAGCTAAAAATTTGCGCTGCATGGGTGTTTTGTCTGATAAAGCCGACAAGACCGGCGCACGAGTAGAGCGATTTGAAACAAGCAATTTAGTCACAGTAGAGGGACTGTCGAACGAGACTTTTAACGGATGGTCGTGTTCGACCCACGAACTCCCAAACGCGAAACACGCTGAACCAACTCCTCAAATTCGGGAGAAATTTTGGCAAGTGAAGTTTTTAGGTTCGCTAGGTCCTCCTCTACAGCTTGAAGCCTGTTCGAACTGAGACTACTGCGAAATTTTTAACGAGATACATATTTTTATGAAACTCGCGCAGGCTGAATTACCGGAGTTGATCCCCATGGATCGGATTATTTGGACTTTTCTGACTGAAAATTTGAATTTGAAAGTGGCTGAGAGAATATGCCTATAGGTGAGAATATTACGCATGAAATTGTGCATAAATACTTCGTTTACACCCATCCTTGTTTCTTTGGTGGACCCGTGAGCATGAGGAGAGTAGGCAAGATCCGCACGACCGCTCAGTGTTGCGGGCAGCGAAAACCGCGTGCGCCGCCCCGTTTTCACATTCAAAATTTTGACTGTTCTCGATTTTCGCATATTCTAGGGTCTAGGCAAACCTCCCACTTCTGTCATCAGTCATCCCCACATTTCCCAATATTTGGCTCACGAAATTCAGCTCTTTTATGTGTTCTATGGTTCAACCGCCCAGAATACTGACGGATCCACGGACAGGTAGGGTTGATGCTGAATCAGTTGGACTAAAAATGTACGAGATCCGATTTGTGATCCTGTTCTTTCCGGTTTTTTATAGGCCAACTTGTTTTGATCCAACTCAACAAAGGAAGTCAACCATGCAATTCCGCACAACGAAATCCACAGTGGTAAAGTGAAAGAACGTGGATCTTAAATATTTATTTGCCCCTTGTTCCCCCACTTTTCTACTGTAGGTATACCGAACATTAATTATGTCCCGAGATCTTCTCAGAAGAACAAATAATTTATCTGGCAGACTAGTGTTTAAATTTTGCTCGCCGACAGTTTTGGGGTATCGTGAGAGACAGGAGGGAGCACCGTGTGTTTTTTATGCGGATTTTTGAAGAAAATACGCTACCTACCTGTTGCATACAAGGTTCGAAAATGTGTAGTATGTGATTACTGAAATTTGTCTAAATTCTTCCACGTCTAAAACGGAATAGGAATAAAAAATGTTTTTCATATTCATGTCAAGTCGAAAAATGTGTGCTGTTAGTTAAAGGGACCGCTGACCCCGCGTAGTGCCGTTACCCTTTTTACCCCATGTGGATTTACCTCGTTGGACCGTTGACTGGCTGCTGGGTTTACCCGCCAGCTTTTTAGCTGAGCGCCCGTACCCCATTCAGCCTACAAGCTAGGGCGCCGCGCCGGGCTACTCATGCGATCGTACTGCCCTATGGGGACTCGGAAGAATACGGAAGTAGCCTATTCGATTCAAGACTCAATGATTTTGGCAGTGGCACCTCGTCGGAAACCACTGATGTTCTTACCAATTTGGAAACGCCAAGTTGTCAGAGGGTGAACCGACTGAGGACATAATTCGCTTGGTCGGCTCACCGTGTGGCAGCAGCGGATAAAACGAATCTGTCAGAGTCGATGAAAACAAGGACCGGGATTTGTGACAAGAGCACAAGCGGTTGGGGTAATAATGTAAGCAAGGAAGGCTCTATCTGGAGCTTGTGGCCCGTTAATCAGGTGCATAATACAGGCAGCTACATCGCCTCCTCCAACCAGCGCTTGTTGTGCTCCCTTCAAGCTCTGGACCCCCCAATGAGGGAGTTCTCATCAGTATGCTTGATTACAAATCAATGATGTACTTTCGAGGATAATGCCCCTGTTGGACGAAGCAAGCGCCCCTGACAACGGATGGTCATCGCGATTGGTCTAATGCCTTCGGGCCATTGAAAAGCGTCAGATTGGTGTCCGCGGTGATGGGCGGGGGGTCGTGTACCGGTGCCGGCATTCAATTCCTAGCCGTGCAGATAATGAAGAGGCGGCCCAGTAAAGCCACTAGCCGTGCACGCCCCAGCATGATATTACATTATCGTTATCCCAATCTTGCCGCCGACGGTTTCATACGGTATGCGAGGATGATGTTGGATTCCAACTGAAGCTACTTGGAAATGACGGTAACCAATGGACGATAACAACAGAGTCGTGATGCTCACCCTAACTGGACCAACCAACAAGTAGAAACCGATAATAGGTATATATTATTATAAGGGTCATTCTCACAGGAAGGGGCAGTTTTGATTTCGATTTGAAAAACGCTGCAAATCCCTGCACAACGGTTTATTATTTTGTATAGAATACCCTTCTGTTACAGATCACAGCTCTATGTATAGATAACCCGTCTATATAATATGATATGTACTATTCTATTATATGCATATTATGTAGATCGCAGACACTCCGTAGGTTAGTACCTAACCCCGTACTCGTTACTAGGTACCTACCTAAATCACGAGTTAAATGTTGCTAAAATAATTCTGCCGATGACAAACAGTACCTAACAAAAAGAAACACACATAATGAAGTTCTGAAAAGAAATTGTTGATGAGGAGTGAAAAAAGTTGCAAAAGTACCTACCAACAAACTCCAGCCCCTTCTACGTAGATGGTATAATTTACCGTTGTGTAATAATTTACCGTTGAGTAATGATTTACCGTAGTAATAATTTACCCATCAATAATACTTCAACGTTTGTTCAAGTTTCACTACCTACCAACAAACTCCAATAGAGCCATCATTTTTCAAATTAAATAATATCACAGAACAACCAACTCGACTTCATACTCCGCCAATATAATCAGGTGATCCCTACCAATGATTGGCCGTATTCACAAATTCCTATTGTGGGCGCGTCTCTGGTTACGAGATTTGGTTTGGATTGTATACAATTTCATTCACACTGGAGTCGAAAATGCCTGTCGGTGCAAACTTCGGGGCCTTACTGTGAACGAACGGCTGGACGTACGATGCTCCGGATGGTCTTAAAAAACTCGCAAGTTCAAGAACTATTTAAAACCGTAAAAATATTTACGTAAAAAAATGGTATAGGCGTTTTGAAAATTTCAACCCCTATTTTGAACCCCTTAGAGATGACTCACAGTAACGTCGAGCTTCGAGGACCAACTAGACGCCGAACGGAACCTATAACCCGAATTTCATCAATTTTTTTTCATGGTAACTAAGAAAAGTGGCCCGTACGGCGTACGGCGTACGGCGTACGGCGTACGGTGTACGGCGTACGGCGTACGGCGTACGGCGGACAGACAGAAATATTTTTATTGCAGTTTTGGATTCTACATATCTTGAAACGTAAACCATCAAATTTTGAGGGGGGGTAAGAATTTTTTTTTTCATGCTCGATTCCAATGGTTCATTATTGAAAATAATAAACCAAAAAAGTAAAAGTGCTCCAATCGAAGTGAAAAAAAAATCACGGATGCTCTATCATACACATAAATTCAAATTCTATGCCGATCCTTACAATACAGGCTTTAATTATCGAGAGAATAAATAAATAAAATAGTACATGGACCGGGCAATGATGCCACAACAGGGCGATGACGCTACAGCTATTTCATTGGCATTGTAGCCCTGTCTTCGCATCATGGCTATGTCTAATGGATCTGAGGTGGATTTGGTAAGAAGAAAATATATTGCTGTTCTCTGAACGATTTTAATATGAAATTTATCAAAATATAAATGTAAAAATTTATCACAAATTTCAGGTAAATAGGTCCTTTTTTCCCCTTAAATAGGATACCTACGCAAATTACATTATGACGATAGAATTTAGGTAACTGTTTACACAACCTATCCCGTCGTATGCTCTGTGAGTTTCCCTGTTCAGATCTGAACCGGTGGGTGAAAAAGCAACAGATGAACGGATGGGAAAAATTCCACCTAAACTACCATGCCGGATCAAGGTATAAAAGACTGTTTCCCCAACCACGCTCGATTCCATGGTTTAGAAAAATGCCGGCACGCTCTAAGACCTTTTATCGAATACTATCCAGACTCAGGACTGGTCACTGTGTCTCCAAGCTGTACCTCCATCGGATAGGAAGAGCCGAATCACCAAGTTGCCATCACTGCTCAGAGGAGGGGGATGCCGAGCACTCGATCATGGTATGCCCTGCCCATCGGGGCCCTCGTCTGCTTCTCTTCAATCAAATTGATGAAGTCCTACCGCGCCCATACAACCTGGATTTAGTGATCGCGTGTGAATTTGTGGAGCTCCATGACGCTCTAGTGAAGTTTATACTAGACAATAATATAACAATATAACTGCATAAGTTCCTCTTATCATTTTTAAGACATCTTGTTATTTTATACAAGTATTCTTTTTTCCTTTTTTTGCTTTTTTTACATTTTACAATTTGAATGTTCATTTATTTTACTTTGTCGATAAAAGAGGCGGCTGTATAGGTGTTTCCTGAAGCCAATAAAAAAAAGACCTATTCTTCAGTAGGTACTGAATTAGGTAGAAATTGTTTAGCTCAAGACAAGTTTAATAACGTAAAAAAAACCATACCCTTCTATCGGAAGTTTTCGAGCAACGCCGTTCTGAAAATTTCAACCACTATTTTTGGGTTGAAATTTTGGGGTTCAACCCCTATAGGTGGGAACCAACAACCCGAATTTCATCAACTTTGTTTCATGGTACTTGGAAAATTGGCCCGTACGGCGTACGGCGGACAGATAGAAATATTTTTATTGCAGTTTTGGATTCTACATACCTTGAAACGTAAACCATTACATTTTGAGGGGGAGAGAATTTTGTTTTTCATGCTCGATCCCAATGGCTCATTATTGATAATAATAAACCAAAAAAAAAAAAAAAAATGCTAACCCCCCTCAAAATTTGATGGTTTAGGTACGTTTCAAGGTATGTAGAATCCGAAAATGCAATAAACATATTTCTGTCTGTCCGCCGTACGCCGTACTGGCCACTTTTCTTGGTTACCATAAATAAAAAATTGATGAAATTCGGGTTGTAGGTTCCGTTCGGGGTCTAGTTGGTCCTCGAAGCTCGGCGTTACTGTCAGTCATCTCTAAGGGGTTCAAAATAAGGGTTGCAATTTTCAGAACGCCGTATGTCGAATACTTTTGATAGAAGGGTATTGTTTTTCTTTACATTATTAAATTTGTCTTGAGCTAAACAATTTTTTGAGACCAGCCGGAGCATTGTACGTCCAGCCGTTCGTGTGCACCAAAAAGCTTCGTCAACACGATCGTGAATCAAACGGTATAAATCCGGGCCGGATATATTTTTATATAACTACGGAGCATCTGATTATAATCAACGATGGCTGTATGAAGTCGAGTTGTTTGTTCTGCGATATTATTTCATTTGACAACTGATGGCCTATTGGATTTTGTTGGTAGGTACCTACTTCTGAAACTTGGAGATATTTTGAAGTATTATTGATGATTAAATTATTACACATGGTAAATTATTACACAGTGGCAAATTATTACACAACGTGAAATTACTACAGAACGGTAAATTAATACACAACGGTTCATCTAACAAGAAGGGGCTGGATTTTGTTACCGGTACTTTTGCAACTTGAACAACCGTCGAAGTATTATTGATGGGCAAGTTATTACACAAATGGTTCATCATACTTTACCACGAGGGTAGGTATTGACCACAGAAAACAGTGATCTACGCAGAAGGGGCGCCTATTTCACTCCACCTCAACAGTTTTCCTCCAGAACTTCATTATTTGCGTTTCTTTTTGCCATTTTAGTTTCTGTTTGTCATCGACAGAATTATTTATCAAAATTTAACTCTTGATTTAGGTAGGTACCTAGTAACAAGTACGGGGTTAGGTACTAACCTACGGAGGGTCTGCGATCTATATCATATGTATAGAATAGTACATATTATATCATACAGACGGGTTATCTATACAGAGAGCTGTGATCTGTAACAGAAGGGTATTCTGTACAACGGTAAATTATTACACAACGGCAAATTATTACACAACGGCAAATTAGTACACAACGGTAAATTATCACACAATGGTTCTTCTATCAAGAAGGGGCTGGATTTTCTTTTGCAACTTGAGCAACCGTTGAAGTATTATTGATGGGCAAGTTATTGCACAACGGTTCATCATACTTACCACGAGGGTAGGTATTGACCAAAGAAAACAGTGATATATGCAGAAGGGGCATCTTTTTCACTCCACATCAAAATTTTTTCCTTCAGAACTTCATTATTTGCGTTTCTTCCTGCCATTTTAGTTACTGTTAGTCGACAGAATTATTTTAGCAACATTTAACTCGAGATTTAGGTAGGTACCTAGTAACGAGTACGGGGCTGGGTTCTAACCTACGGAGGTTCTGCGATCTACATAATATGTATAGAATAGTATATATCATATAGACGAGTTATCTATACAGAGAGCAGTGATCCGTAACAGAAGGGTATTCTGTACAAAATAATAAACCGTTGTGCAGGGATTTGAAGCGTTTTTTATTGCATTTTGTTTGTGGGGGGGGGGGGGGGGGTGGTTTACAATATTTTTTTCATGCTCGATTCCAATGGTTCATTATTGAAAATAATAAACCAAAAGTATTTAGATCATAGAAATAGTATCTGTTTCGGTACTAATCCGCCCGTCCGATATTCAATATATATATAATATAATATAATAAATATTCAAAACGAGGCTGGTTTTATGTAACAGTCACTTTTATCGTGGATATTATTATTATTTAATTTTCTCATGATTTTCACGGACAACCACTCCGTTGATATGCACGCACGACTTCTTCGGTTTCGATCTCTAAAAATCGTTCACCACTAGTTGGTAAGCTAGCGATTGATCAACACAGTCAAAATCTTCCCCTCCCCTGCGCACTATCCGACAAACGTGTAATTGATTCGGAATTTTGTTTATAATTATTTTGTTTATTTATTGTCTCGCTGTAATGTACCTAATAATAGGTAAGACCACATGTACGTGATCCACGTCCTTTTGGTTGAACACAGGGACATTTTTAGAGAATGGGGGGGTTAGATCTAGAATCAGCGGGACATATTTACCCTATATTAGCGTGGACTGGATCTTAATATTTCCCCTCTTTCGCTTCACTGTGAGGAACAGTCTTGTATAAAGTACCTAACTTACAATACATTTACCTGCAGTGACAGGATCACAGCAGTCTTCAAGCTAGTAGTAGGTAGGTACCTCCAGCAAAGAATTTATTCGTATTCTATGTTCTCAAAATTCTCCGTACCTACTATCACTTCAGTCCTAAAGGGAGTGGAAATAGCGATTGTGGTAGAAGGGTTACCTATACGTAAGAAAGCGATGAACCGTTGCACAAGATTTGTTATTTATTTATTATAAACGTATAATTAGACGTTTATTGTTAATATTCCAGATTTTATCACCGCCAAGGATGTTCAGTTTTACGAGCGGCACATGACGACTCCTCGTTGGCCGTTTCACGATCGGAATAAAGTGCATAGTCCAAAGGGGGCGTTGGCTCTGACTTTATGGTGCCGATCCACTTACCTTCCTGCCAACTACGTTCGCAATTATATTACCCATTCGCTCCTCACATAAAACCCTCCCTTTACTGCTAAAACGGTCTTCGATTGGTTCGCTGGAAATCGTTGAACTTAACTTGATTCCACCACTGTAGTAATCAAAGTGCCAGGAAGCCTAATGTACCTGAGGAATGACGATACAATAATTCATCCTCTAATTAGAGGATTTTCTTTGCATTGCCGTGTATAAAAATAAATAAATTGCAAGTAGTTACGTTTGAATTCTCAAAAGAATTAAGCGTGAAGGAAGCGCGAAGAAAAGTAATTATCACCATGTTCATGACACCCGTGAAAACAAACACTTGTTTTGTTCACGACGTCGAGACGAAGCGTGACCAGGGTTTTTTGTTACTTTTTTTTCTCTGTCTCTCTTCCTTCATTCCTTCCTTCATTTCATAATAACCTGCCGGGTCAGATCGCCTCGCATGCGACACCTCGTTTGCCGTTCGTTTCTTGCTCCAGTTCTAATGCTCGTCCTTGCTATAAAACTCCCGAAATATCATGGGCCTTCAAAAATCACTGACATAATTTGCTAAATATGTGACTCGTTTGGGCGTCGACGCCAACAAGGTAGAGAGGACTTTTGTGACCCCTGAGGAATCTCGATCTACCAAAATGTGATCGGTGGTATGCACACCGTAGAGTTGTGGAGGAATGTAAAAAAGTTCCGGCCATGCATCATGTTCATACGAGCGAATTGTCCTCACTCCTACACGTTATAATGCATATTATACTTACACCCTTTAATGCACTAAATTCTCAAACATTTTTCACCGTTCCTTATTGTAGAAATGTATTATTTGACCAACCTTGACACCATTTCACATAAAAGACTGTTTTTAGCCATAAATAATAATTATGCGGGTGTTCACGAAGATTTTGAAAAACGCTGCGAAGTCCTTGTCACATGGGTTTATGGCTGTTCATTTATTGTTTCATTCATGTGTAATAATCGAAATAGATATTTTTGATGGTTTCCACCAATTTTGGCCCCCAGAAACATCGATTGGGCTTCTTTTGGTTTAGCACTCTGTGAATAGTACGCCTATGTATTTGCTCAGAAAATAATTTTTATAACACCCCCCTCAAAATTGTTTCTTTTACGTTTCAGGTTGCGTAGATTCCAAAAACGCTGTCAAGTCCTCTTGTCACATGTGTTTATTATTCTACTGGACATTGGTACAGAAATTTTGGCTGTTCACTTATTGTTTCTTTCATGTGCAATAGTTGAAATAGATATTTTAGATGGTTTCCAGTATTTCCTGTATTTTAGATATTTATTTTGGCCCCACAAAACACGAATTAGGCTCGACTTCTTTTTTAATTTTTTTTACAGATTATCTTTGATCATTGATAGTACCATTTAATTGTCTTGATTTGTCTGCTAATGCTACTTCTAGTGTTATTATTCAAATTTATGGGGGTTTCAGACAATTTCCAAGGTTTTTAACTCATAAAAAAATGAATTTCGGGAGCTTAACCTTCGTTACAACCTAAATTCTTCACTCTTCGCTCAAAATCAACTTAATATTCAGTCTTTTGGCCCTAAAAAACATGGACAACGATACCTCGGAAGCTCAATTTCACTAAAACCTCAAAAACCCCTAGTTTTACTCCCATTTTTCTCCCATAACACCCCTGGGTGTTTTCCGATCGGGCTTCCGAGCTTCGGAGCACAACTAGGATCCAGATATGTTCCGAAATGGGGACCCAAACTGTGTGCGGAAGAACGGCCATTTTAGACCAAAATTTAACCTAGGTACCTACCTATTTAAGGCTAAAACTTCGTTAGAAACTCAATTTCGCACTCTTCGGTCAAAATCGACTTCATATTCGGTCTTGTCGTCCCAAAAAACGATACCTCATAAGCTCATGTTACTAAACACCAAAAATACCTACTTTATTTGGATACAATTTTTCACCCACAACACCCTTGCGTACATTCCGATCGGGCTGCAAAGTTTCGGGACACAGCTAGGGCCCGAATTGAGCCTGTTCGCGAAAGAATGAATTTTTTTATACCGAACATGAAGCCGGTATGCATGATACGGCGTGCGACGGACGGACATTGCATTTTCTGAACCTACGCACCTTGAAACGTAAAAGAAAAAAATTTGAGGGGTTGTTAAACTTTTTTTTTGCTGAGCGAATACATAGGCGTATTATTCACAGAATAATAAACCAAATTACAATGTACGTCCGCCGTACGCCATATCATCCATATCTACTTCATTTTCGGTCTAGAAAATTCGTTCCTTCACACACAGGCTCCATTTGGGCCCTAGTTGTTTCTTTGTAACCCGATCGGAATATGCCCAATAGTGTTAAGGGTGAAAAACGGATGTAAAAATAGGGTTTTTTGGTTTTTCAGTAACATGAGATTGTGAGGTATCAACTTCCATGTTTTTTAGGACGAGAATACCGAATATGGAGTCGATTTTGACCAAAAAGTGGAAAATGGAGGTTCAAACGAAGTTTCAGCTCCCTAAATTCATGTTTCATGAACCAAAAACCTAGGAAATTGTCTGAAATCACCAAAATCTTGTCTGCACCAAACAATTTTCTGCATCACCATACATTTGTATGATAAAACTAGAAGTAGTATCAACAGGTGAATCAGGACAATTAAATGGCACTATCATAGGAGCCTAATTTGAGTTTTTGGGGGCCAAACTTGGTGGAAACCAAAAAAAATAGCTATGTCAGTTATTGCAAACGAAAGAAACAATAAATGAACAGCCAACATTTCTTTAGGTATGTCCAATAGAATAATAAACCCATTTGACACGGATTTAGGAGCGTTTTGGTTTATTATTCTCCGAATAATAGGCCTACCTATGCATTCACTCGCAAAAAATTTGTATAGCAGCCCCCCAATTTTTTTTCTTTTTACGTTATACGTACCACCCACATGCCAGGTACAAATTCTCGTACCTAACACCAGATTACAATTTAAACTCTGAGCTTAGAAGGAAATGTAAAGAGAAATCTCATGCTCTGTATAGGATTTGGGTGGGCAATTTGCAATCTTCTTTAAAAACGGATGTGAAAGAGTTTTGGAATTAGTTTAATTATTTGCATACCTCCGCTATAACTAATGTAATGCATTACGGTTCCAAATCGGCATCTGGGCAGGATGTCATCGTGAGTTTGTTCGCCGAGCACTTTTCAATTGTTTCTGATCCACCTACTGACACTGTTCTTGACGATGATACGTCACTTTCTACATTTCATCTTGGTTCACATACCATCAACAGAGAAACGATTTCTCGTGAGATTTCTGCCTTGAATGCTAATAAGGGTATGGGTCCGGATGGTATTCCACCGGGTCTTCTTAAGAATTGCAATGAAAGTATTTCTCTGCCCTTATTTTATCTCTTCAACCGGTCCCTTGATCTCGGTATTGTTCCTTCTAAATGGAAATTGTCCTATGTAACACCCATTCCAAAGAAAGGTGACCCTTCTAATGTCGAGGAGTATCGCCCCATCTGCTCAATCTCTTCAATTCCCAAATTACCTATTGGAAAAAATAATCGTTGACCGTATAAGACCTTTAACCTTCCTCCGACACCCACCGGGTCGTGAGTGACCCAGAGCCCACATTTTTGCGCGTGTGTGATCCCCTGCAAGTTCTAGGATGGGGAGGTGCCAAATTACCCTACCAGTCAGTCGTCCTTGAGCCATGGAAGGGAACAGGTAAGTAGCTTAACACTTACTCTAACATCAATGCACTTTTTTCTGAGACATTTCATAGTGTGGGTCATGCTGACCCGGGAGTGTCTTGTTTGTTACACAATTTTACACCATTTTGCGGAGTGTGACGGCAGTTTCTGAACGTTTTCTGTTTTCTCGGACTCATGGCTTACCGTTTCATAACAGAAGATGAGATAAGAAGGGATTTGGATCGTCAGCTACAAAAAGAAGAAGAAGGTGAGGGACTCCCGACCAGAAGGTCTTCAAGTTCCAAACATGCTAGATGTGACGAAGCGGAGCTCCCGACCAGACAGCCTTCAACTTCAAAACGTGCTATATGTGTTTTCTGCACATGGAAGATGACAGAAAAAGCCCTCTTCTGTGTAAACTTTGCAAAAAAATATTTGTGGGAAGCATAAGATAGGCATTTGTCCAAATTATTCGGAGAGGCAGGGGAATGAAGACTGGATTGATAGGTATGGATTGTATATTCATGTCAGTTTGTTCTCGTTTTGCAGTTCTATATTCATATGTAATTTTTTAAAGGGCGTTATTGTTTCGCATTTCATTCAATCCTAAATAAGAGAAGTCTGATGAGTGTTACTGTACGAGAAAACTGATACGCATTATTATATTTTTGTAGGTCAACGTAAATAAATATACTGGTGTTATAATATATATGTTATATATGTTATACATTGTAAGTATTGAAGTTAATTTTTCTCGTCATGCTATATACCTATATTGTTAAATTTCCTATTGTGTTATTCATTAAAGTTTATTCAAATTTAATAATGAGAAGACTGTAATTGATCATTTAATGGTCTAAAAATTTAATGGTCTGCGATTTATTGGTCTGCAATTGATTATATATTCAATCAAAAAATAAATATATAAACAGAAGAATCATTCATATGCATTTCAAACCCGTAATAAACGGTTTTTAGGCGATAAGGCCATTTTTAATATTATGGGTCGCACCCGACCCAGGGGTGTCTTATGTGCCATGAACTCGGAGAGTGTCGGAGGAGGGTTAATAATCAGTTATCTCACTTTGCATCAGCATGGGTTCGTGGCTAAAAGATCAACGGTAACTAATTTACTTAGTTTCCAACAATTCATATTTAAAGCTTTTGAGTTGGGCAGTCAAGTCGATCTTGTCTACACAGATTTCTCGAAATGTTTTGACAAGGTCCCTCATTCGCTATTGCTTAGCAAGATGAAATCTTTTGGATTTTTCGGTCCACTACTAAAATGGTTCTCCGGCTACCTATCAGGCCGTTCCCAAATTGTGAAACTTAAATCTTCATTTTCTGCTCCGTTCGCTGCCACGTCGGGAGTTCCGCAGGGTTCACACGTTGGCCCTTTTTGTTTTCTTATTTTTGTTAATGATATTGTATCGATTTTTCCAGATAATGTGCATTTTTCTCTTTTTGCTGATGATTTAAAAATTTATTCTATGGTGGGGTCAGGGTCTGATTGTTTGAATATTCAGAGCGCTCTCGATTCATTGTCGGTATGGTGTGTAAACAATAATTTGTTTATAAATGTTGATAAGTGTGCGGTCATAACCTTCAGTCGATCTGCCAACCAATTGTTGTTCGACTACACTTTTAATAGTGTGAGTTTAAACCGAGTAAATTAAATTAAAGACCTTGGTATAATGTTCGACACGAGGTTGACATTCGTTTCTCATATTGACAATGTTTGTATGAGGCCGATGAGGTCCTTGGGGGTTTTTGAAACGTCACACTAGGGATTTTACCGACGTCAAGGCTTTGGTCGCTCTGTAGAATGCACTTGTGCGTTCTGTGCTGGAGTATGGCTCGATCATTCTGGTCCCCTTTCTATGCGAATGCGAGCGAGCGGATTGAGCGTGTTCAGCGTGGTTTTGTGCGGTACGTTGCCTTTAAGCAGCGCATCGATTGGCTTGGCTTTGATTATAGAAGTGTCCTTCGGCTTTGTGCCATTGACACTCTTGATCGGCATCGCCAGATCGCGGACTGCGTGTTCATCTTCAATTTGTTTCATAATAAGATTGACTGCCCCCACCTGCTGCAAATGATTAATATTCATGCCCCCCTGCACCACACTAGAAGTAACGATTTATTTTATGTCCCGTCCTGTACCACTAATTATTTATACAATAATCCCATTCTCAGAGCACAGCGTACCCTGATCCGTTTGGTAGCGGATGATGGTTTTGATTTGTTTCTTTGATTGGTCATCTGAAAAGATTAATTCGGAATAGCATTTAATTTAGTAACACATATTTATTTTGTATAGTTTTTTTATTACTTCTCTTTTTTTATTTCCTTTTTCTGTACTCTGTACGCGGCTGTGTTTTTTATTCTGTTTTTTATTTGTAATTGGTCGTTGCCCGTATATTTCTAAATAAATAAATAAAACACCCCCTCAAGATTTTTTCTTTTACGTTTCAAGGTACGGCGTCTGCCTTACGCCGCACGCCGCATCATGCCTACCGCCTTCATTTTTGGTCTATAAAATGCATTCCTTCGCACAAACACTCCATTTGGTCCCATTTGTGTCTCGAAACTGCAGCCCGATCAGAATGTACCCAAGGGTTGTACGAGTGAGAAATGGGTGTAAAAATAGGTATTTTTTGTGTTATTTGGGACGAGAAGCCCGAATATGTAGTAAATTTTGACCAAAGAGTGTAAAATTGAGGTTCTCAGGAAGTTTCAGCCTTAAATTTACGTTAAATTATGGTCTAAAATCGTCCTTCTTCCGCACACAGTTTGGGTCCCAATTTGGGAACACATTAGGGTCCTAGTTGTGCTCCGAAGCTCGGCAGCCCGATTGGAATACACACAGGGGTGTTATGGGAGAAAAATGGGTGTAAAAACAGGGGTTTTCGAGGGATTTTTGAGGTTTAGGAAACATGAGCTTCTAAGGTATTGTTTTCCATGTTTTTTTAGGGCGAGAAAACCTAATTTTAAGGTGATTTTGACCGAAGAGTGAAGAATTGAGGTTTTAACGAAGATTATGCTCCCGAAATTAGTTTTTTGTGAGTCAAACGCATGGGAAATTGTCTGAAATCACCATAAATTTGTATAATAACACTAGAAGGAGTATTAGCTGGTGAATCTGCAGTTATGTGGTGCTATCAGTGATCAAAGAAAATCGAGCCTAATTCGTGTTTTTTGGAGCCAAAATTGGTGGGAACCATCAGAAATAACTATTTCACTTATTGCACATGAAAGAAACAATAAATGAACATCCAAAATTTCTGTACGTATGTCCAGTAGAATAATAAACCCATGTGACTTTGCAGCGTTTTAAATATTAAACAGTAGGCTACTGAAAGAAAATGTAGAGGGAATTTCCATTTCGTTCGCTGATGATTCGTCGTTGATAGTGGCAGGAGATGACTGGCAAAATACAGTAGAGGAAGCAGAAATAAGCCTCACAGTATTGGCTGCGTGTTAAGTAGGTTGAAAATGAAGTTTCAAAAACTAATTTCATTGGCATTTTCACTAACAAAACTAAAAATGGAAATAAAATGACACGAGAGCAGTGGAGGTGGGGATTCGAAGTGTGTCCGATGATTATGCTGCCTGACTGGAACTTTTTTCATTTTATGTTTTTCTATTAGTCTATTTACATAATATTAAAATATTTCAGAGACCCGCGTGCATGTAATATTTCAATAACCAGCTCCCCCTTCTTCGATCAATATCATGGTATTAGAGTAATATGACGATATATTAGTTGTATAAATTTTATGATATAACTAAGTGAATACGATACTTACTACGTTAGAAGCAGTGCCCTTTAAATCTTAGGCCTACATAATCAAGAACGTCAATCAATTAAGGGAATGTCTTCGTCGTCGAGATCTTCATTTTAGCCAAGTTAATCTGAAATTCTGAGAGCTTCCTTCATTTATCATCTTCGGATGAGGCGAAATGAGAGTAGAACCCACTGCAATTAACTCAGTTTCCCTCCTCAACGTCCATTTCATTTGGAATGAACTTCCAGAAACTTCATGATCGCTCTGAAGGGTTGGAGAGGAGGAACGTTCTATAATTTACAACAATGTCAATGTCGTTGGAGTTTTCTAAATTAACAAGAGTTTTTTAGGGAGTTCATAAGTTTCTACCGATTCGGCAGATTTCGTAAGGCTTTTCTTACTTCGACTCGAGGGACGTTGGGGGGTGGATATTTAATTATGCCTGTACCGCGCTACAAGCCGCAGTTTTGGGTATTTTGATTTGAAATATTGACGGTAACTCATTGGGCCTTCCGAATCCGCTGTATACTTTTTGGTTTCTCGACGACGTCAGGAAGAGGCGCCAGGGCGCCGAGAGTGACGCCGCAAGAGCCAAAACCGTTAGTAATGGGTCCTACGGCTTAAAATGCCCAAGGAATGTCGTAAGGACTCATAGGGACTGTCAGAAATTGCTGTTCAGATTTTGGTATTATGACGGCGCTAGATGGTGCCGTAATGGCGAAGCAAAATCCAAAAACAGCTATTTTTGGGTAGGTACACGTTGTATTAATTTTGTTGACCTTGTCAACATAATCGTGAATGAAACGGTATGAATGCGGCCCAGATATCATTGCTAGGGAACACCTGATTTTAGTCACGGATGGCTGTATGAAGTCGAGTTCTGTGATATTGTTCCATTTGAAAAATTCATTCGGATTTTGTTGATAGCTACTTTTGCAACTTGAAAATACGTTATGCTTCCTGAATAAAAACAAATAATATTAATGATTGAATTATGAATCCCGCTCATTTTTAGGCAACTTAATTCCCGGGCTGTACTCGATTTAGGGATTTCCTGGGGCAAAGCACGAGAGTAGGTAGGTATTCACAACGGTAAACAATGATCTACGCCGAAGGGCTCTATCTATACAAGAAAATAAACGTTGCATAATAAATTTTACGTTTTCTCCTCGTAGTCCTGTGCATGGCTTGTTACACAGTGCCTCAAACGCTTTATAGGATGCAGGGGGGTCCTCTCTGTCATTTGGTCGGACAATGGTCGGAACTTCCTTGGCTCAGCCAACTTGCTCCGTAGGCTCAGAATCGCATTCGAGGAAGCCCTTGCTGATAGACTAGCAGCTGGAGGGGTTCAGTGGATATTCATAACGCCTCGGGCGCCGCACTTCGGCGGTGTTTGGGAAGCCGCGGGCAAGTCGGCCAAACGGCTCATTAAGGTGAACTTACGGGGACACATATTCAAATACCAAACCTGCCTACCAAGTCTTGCGTTGCCAGAGTGCGTACCGCCAGTGCAGAGTTGGTCCGACCTCTTGACAAGCTTTGCCCACTGCCTGGGGACGGTCGCGAGGAATGACTGCTGTCATTGGTAGGGGAGTGCGTTTTACCGCCGTATAAGGATACCGTCAAGTTAGGCCATGGTTCAGTTATGAACAGAACTCTTGATCCATGCTCAGTAGCTCAGTAGCACTTAATCTTGACATTATTCTTTTATGATCATTATTCAATCGATCTGGACATTGTTCTAGAATTACTGAGCTGATAGGGTGTGTAACACGAACTGAACTTGAGAGCTGGAAAATATCGGAATGAACGAGGCAACCTCGTGCCTGGGTTGGCAGCACTGGGCCCGGGGTGAGTTGTATTATTGCGATTCACTGTGGATAAATTATTAAGGCGCCATTATGCGCATGTGAATTGACTTTTTGTGAGATTAGTATCTTGTACATTCCAAACTTTACATAAATGGAACTGTAATTTGCTGAATATAAGGTTGTGTTCATGATCTAGAGCTCGTACTTATCCCGACAACGTTGATCCCTATTTGAGTGTATCCATCATTCCGCATTAGCCGAAACGATTTGTTACTCCGGTGAAGCCGTTAGGCGAGAGTCAATTTTTTTCCAATTGGTTGGAATCGTTGAGGTTGGAGTTGTTAAAAAAAAGTCTCGTAGGGGAGATATTGCGCTCAGGAGAGAGGTCTGGCGCCCCAGTAACTATATATGCAAATCCTTCCATTTCCCGATTCCCCCCTTCGAAACGCAAACCACCATTTGGAGGCGTGAAGGGGGGGGGGGGGGGGGGTAAAAGATTCATGCTCAAGTCCCAAGGTTCGAAGGTTCATCATTTAAAATAATAAACTGAAAATCCCAGGAGTTGCCGTCGAACTTTGGTCAAGGGACCAAACATTTTTTGAGACCACCCGGAGCACTGTACGACCAGTCATTCGTTTGCACCGAAAAGCTTCGTCAACATGATCGAGAATCAAAAGGTATAAATCCGGCCCAGATATCATTGCTAGTGAGCACCTGATTATAATCACGGATGGCTGTATGAAGTCAAGTTGGTTAATCTGTGATATTATTTCATTTGAAAAATGATAAATCTTTTGGATTTTGTTGATCGGTACCTACTTTTGCTACTTGAACAAACGTTGAAGTATAATTATTGGGTAAATTACTACACAGCGATACATTTTTATACAACGGTAAATTATTACACGACGGTAAACTATTACACAACCGTAGACTATTACACAACGGTTTAATATACTATCTACTTATAAGGGCCATCTATACAGATAAATTATTACACGTTGGTTTATTATTTGTACTATGCTTCCTGAGTAACTACAAATAATTAGTGATTGAATTATTGAATCCCGCGCATTCGTATGGAACTTAATTCCGGGGCCGGCTACAGTACTCGATTAAGGGCTTTCCTGGGGGAGCTCGAGGGTATTGACCATAGAAACAGTGATCTACGCAGAAGGGGCATCTATACAGGTAAATAATAAATCTTTGTGTAATAATTTGCAGCGTTTTTTGAACACTTCAAACAACCCTATAGAAATAACTTACGACCTAAACGATATTAAAAAAAGTGCTGCAAATTGTTACACAACTGTTTATTATTTTCCTTTATAAAAGCCCCTTCTGCGTAGATCACTGTTTTATGTGGTCAATACCCACCCTCGTGCTTCCCACAAGAGAGCCCAAAATAGAGTACTTAACCCAGCCGGGCAATCGCATTTCATAAATCTGCGGTGGATTCAAGAATGGTATAATTAATTATTTGTAGTTATTCATGAGGCATACCGTCTATTCAGATTGACAAAGGAACCAATCAACAAAACCTAAAATAATCCTCATTCCTCAAATGAAGTGAGCCATGCGTGATTATAATCTGGTGTTCCCTAGCAATGATATCTAGACCCGATTTATACCGTTTCACTCACGATCATGTTGACGAAGCTTTTGGGCACAGACGAACGTTCTTGGACGTACAGTGCTCCGGGTGGTCTCAACAAATTCTTCAATTCGAGATCAATTTAAAAAATTTGAAAAAACTCCTACTCTCCTATTGAAAGTTTACGAGCTGCGGCGTTCGGGAAATGTCAACCCCTATTTTCACCCCTCACATTTGACTGGCAGTGACGCCGAGCTTCGCGGACCAGGTAAATCCCATGTGTGGCATACAAACCAAATTTAATAATGTTGGTTCATGGCAACTGAGGAAAGTGCGAAGTACGGCGGAAAGATATTGTTTTACTCTATTTTTGACATGTATCTTGAAACCGAAAACGTCAAATTTTGAGAGGAGGTTAAAATTGGTTTTCCATGGTCGATTCCAAAACCTTAGTTGGAAAACACCATTCGAAAAACGGTTTAGAACTTTATTTTGCGAATGGGGCAATGAATTGTCAGGCCCAAAGGCTCATTTTTTAGATACCTCTCCCCCTTCCACCATTCACGGCAAGCCGGCCTGTGTTCCCCGGTCTGTTGCTATTATTAGCAAACTTTCGTTTCATCGACGGGAAAATACAACTAAAGTGCGGTGGATTTTATGCAAAGAATCGATTATAAAAAAATGATCGATGACCGGTAACGGCAACCGCAGGCCTAGCAGCGGTTGAGCCGATGCTTGTCACGTCCTGGAGCTCCCCTCATCGTAGCAACCATACCCTCACAATGGACGAGATTCGCTTGTTCTGTTCCACTCGTTTTCTCCAAAAGGGGTTTTTCTATCTTCTTGAGCTGCCGGTGACGTTTGGCAAGGGCAAAGGCATATTGCATTGCAGGGGCGGTGCAGACTTCCAAGTTCTCGACAGGTCTTTTCCCCTCCAGATCATTACAATTCTGCCGGTGAAGTGGAGGGTGAGCTCTTAAACTAAATACGTGGACGACTGAGGTAAATTCGTGCCTGCCAGAGTGAGGAGCTTCATTTGATTATTATTTGCCACTATTATAGCCCGAACAGCTAGGTACCATCACAGAGCTTGTCGCTCATGACGTCGATCTCTTAAAATCTATACACTCTCTTATAATAATTTTCTGTCTTAACAAATCGCTCTTTGTAAATCTACATATCTTGAAAGTATAATTGCCCTTGTAATAATAAATACTCAAATACCTAATAGATCAGCAGTATACTGACAAAAATGGTACCACACAAAACGGTAAGTATCCCAGCTATCGCCCTGCTGTGCAAGACCCTCGTTTGCCAGTTCTTGAATACGCATCTTCATTTGGTTCCCATTATAACGCCGTTCATCGTCACCGGCTCGAGTGGGTGCATAATAAATGTTTACGCTTTTTTGATTATGGCCAATTGTTGGGTACGTTTCAGTTGGTTCCATTGACTACGAGGATATGATGTGCTGCTGACCTCGCGTTTCTGTACAAATTGCTGAATGCCCGCCTGGACCGCTCAGAACTGCTCTCGGCGATCCTCCTCTAGCTCCCTCGTTTTTGGACGCGTTCTCCAGCCCTATTCCACGTCCCATTTTCGGCAACGAATTACGTACTACGCTGCCCCCCAATCAGGCTTCCCCGCATGGCTAACTTGCTGCTCTGCGCCCATCCAGACTTAGATTTTTTCTCCGACTCACTGGCCACTCTAAGAAGTTCAATTTTTCTTCACCGTATGCTTTCTCGTAGGTAATTATCTCAAGGACTCATATATATCATAAATGTACTAATTAGTATGTCCATAACATTATCTCATAACTCAATTACCTATGTACTTCTGCAATGTAAGTGAGCTTGCCTGTAAATAAATCAATAACACCTTCCTACCTCCCAACACAACTGATCCAGTGTAGTAGGGCAACACGCCCATGTGCAACGGCCTTAATGGGGACGCATACGTAATAGGGTTTCCCAGAAGGATCCGAATTAGTTTCGATCATTGAGATAGTTTACTTATTTAAAGCCGTTGTCAAAATTCATTACTATAATGAATTTAACAGGAAAACCCCGCTGCAAACTATTACACAATGGTTTATTATTTACCTGTATAGATGCTCCTTCTGCGTAGATGTGTGTTTTCTGTGGCCATTACCTACCCTCGTGCTCCCCCCCCCCCCCCCCAGGAAAGCCCTATACAAGTACTACAGCCAGCCCGGGATTTCAGTTTCATAAAAATGCGCAGGATTCAATAATTCAATCATTAATTATTTGTTGTTATTCATGAAGAATAACGTTAATTCAAGTTATAAAAGTACCTATCAACAAAATCCAAAAGAGACAAACAACATCATTCCAAAAAACATTCATCATCAATCATTCATTCATTTTCCATTGATTTCATTCTTCAAATGAAATAATATCACAGGACAACCAACTCGACTTCATACAGCCATCCGTGATTATAATCAGGTGTTCCCTAGCAATGATATTTAACTAGGGCTGATTCCCAATAATCTCTATATGCGGCTTCAATCGGTGGCAGTATATTGTGGCCCATTGAAAACTATGACCCCCCCCCCCCCCCCGCCACCGAATTGGGGCCAATTTAACTCCCATCCTCAATATCGGAGGCAATGTTGTTGCTGCGTCCCTAGCAATGATATCTGGGCTAAAAGTGTACAGTTTGATTCACCCTCCTGTTGACGAAGCCTGTCGATGCAAACTTCAGGACTTTACTGTGAACGAACGGCTGGACGTACAATGCTCCGGGTAGGCCTCAAAAAACCCAAGTTCTAGAACTATTTAAAAACATTAAAAAATTCGAGATAACGACGTTCTGGAAATTACAACCCCTATTTTTCACCCCTTAGAAGTGTCTGATGTTAACGACGAGCTTCGCGGACCAACTAGACCCTAAATGGGACCTACATACCAAATTTCATTAATTTTGGTTCATGGTAACTAAGGAAAGTGTGAAGTACGGCGTACGGCGGACGGACAGACATTTTTTAATTCCATTTTCGGATTCTACAGGAAAACCCTTTCCACAGATTTCGATAATACTAGGTCTATCCTTCTTCCTCTCTCTAGTTGAAACTCAATAATTACTTTTGCAGGATTACCAAGAGCATAAAATATCCCATGTAAGAAGGATTGAAATTCATGTTCATTTGTTACTAATGCACGCCTTAACGGAAACAACACATTAGAAATTTCCTGAAATAATTCCGTAT
>OX940978.1:36600077-36760070 GCA_954871275.1 Leptopterna dolabrata | reverse complement strand
GATTCAAACGCCATTAAAACCATATTCTTATAACTGAACGTTTTCGAGCCACGGCGTTTTGAAAATTTCATCCTTTATTTTTCACCCCTTAGAGATGACCGAATGTAACGCCGAGCTTCGTGTTCCAACTATACTCCAAATGGGACCTACAAACCAAATAATTTCGGTTCACGATAACCATAGAAAATCGCGGCGCATGGTGTACGGGCAGAAATTGGTTTAATTCCACATTCGGATTCTGCTTATACCTTGAAACGCAAACTATCAAATGTTGAGGTGGGTTAAATTTTCTCATGCTCGATTCCAAAGATCCATAATTGAAAATAATAAACCAGAACGCGCAGAGATACACAGATGATGGGCTCCAGTGAAATAATAAAAAAGTAACCCACTCTGTAATTAATTATGATAGGATGAATTATTTCGATACAAAATATTATTCCCTTGAACTCCTTTAGGTATCTGGTTACGGAACAGGGCGTACTTTTTATAAAAGGCTGATAGTCCCCCGATAGCAGTAAACAGAGCCAATGCCCCCATCTACCGCGAAGCCCCTTCAACCCTAACATCCAGAGCGAGAAGCTGTTATCGCACGGAATCCGACCTTACCGCTTTCATCTTCCTCTTTTCGTTTGGATTATATCTACAGTTTCTGTGCCCCACTTCGCCACTCTCACAACCATTATTTGCGAGGTATTTGAGAAGAAGACGCAAGAAGTCTCTTCAAATATTTTCACCAAAGAAAAAACACCATTTCCATACCGAAGGAAGTTGTTACCTCTTGCGGGAGAGTCGGTTCACGAAGATCATGTGTTTGTTCCTTTATCCTCTTCACGAAACACCCTTTTTCTCTATAGTCCCACGTGCTATTCCCGCCACCTTCATCGTATCTTTCCTTCTCTATTGTTCCTATTGTTTTGTGGTTATTTCTCACAGCCCCCTCCTCCCCGCCACCAATCATCATCTTTACGGTTCCTACGTCGGTAGCCCATAGACAAAGAACGTGTTGAGTTATTACACCAAATTAATTATCACCGAAATCACTAGGGTTCAAAGTCCACTCAGCGACCGTGAACAGAAAAACGCTGCAAATCCCTGCACAACGGTTTATTATTTTGTACAGAATACCCTCCTGTTACAGATCCTTCCTGTTAAACCCTTCTATATAACATATGTACTATTCTACACATATTATGTATATCGCGGACCCTCCGTAGGTTAGTACCTAGCCCCGTACTCGTTACTAAGTACCTTCCTAAACCGTTGTGTAATAATTTACCTGTATAGGTTCCCCTTCTACGGAGGTAGAATAATGAACCGTTGTGTAATAATTTGCCCATCAATAATACTTCAACGGTTGTTCAAGATGCAAAATTACCTATCAACAAAATCCAGCCCCTTCTTGGTAGATGAGCCGTTGTGTAATAATTTACCGTGGTGTAATAATTTACCGTTGTGTAATAATTTACCGTTGTGTAATAATTTGCCGTTGTGTAATAATTTGCCATTGTGTAATAATTTACCCATCAATAATACTTCAACGTTTGTTCAAGTTTCAGAAGTACCTACCAACAAAATCCAATAGTCCACCACTTGTCAAATGAAATACCTAATATCGCAGAACAAACAACTCGACTTCATACAGCCATCCTTGATTATAATCAGGTGCTCCGTAGTTATGATATCCGGGCCGGATTTATACCGTTTGATTCACGATCGTGTTGACGAAGCTTTTTGGTGCTCGTTGGTTTGACGTACGATGCTCCGGGTGGTCTCAAAAAATTGTTTAGCTCAAGACAAATTTAATAACGTAAAAAAAACCATACCCTTCCATCGGAAGTTTTCGAGCTACGGCGTTCTGAAAATTTCAACCCCTCTTTTGAACCCCTTAGAGATGACTGACAGTAACGTCGAGCTTCGAGGACCAACTAGACCCCGAACGGAACCTATAACCCGAATTTCATCAATTTTGTTTCATGGTAACTAAGAATAGTGGCCCGTAGGTACGGCGTACGGCGGACAGACAGAAATATTCTTATTGCAGGATTCTACATACCTTGAAACGTAAACCATCAAATTTTGAGGGGGGGTAAGAATTTTTATTGTCATGCTCGATTCCAATGGTTCATTATTGAAAATAATAAACCAAAAAAGGTCGAGAAAAATTACATTCAGGTACATTTGCTATACTAGTCAATATCATCCATGCCCACAAAGGGCACCGAAATTCTGTTTCGGATTGATTGAACATGATATCCTGAAGTACCATCTTAAGGAATTCATGAAAAGTGAAGGGTCCAGATTGTCCACAGTGACTGGTAACAATACGTCAAACAACAACAAGTCATGGAAGCCCCTTCCATGATGACATGCAATGATCCCTCGTATGTGTCTACCTATTTTCCTTATTCACATTAGGTAACGGATGTGTGTTGTTAGGCATCCTGAGATATAGGTATACTTCGCTAGAACAGCGAAGAAGCAACAAAAATTGCCAGTCATGCAGCACGACTTCATAAGCGAATTTCGAAGTACCTTTCGTTCTATGACATCTTTAGTGATTTCTCATATATATTTTGCGTAATAAAAGCAGTTTTTACAGATTTGATCTCGTCTTTTTGTCCTCGTGTTACCATTTTATACTACTTTTGGTGAATTTATATAAATATTTGGTGATCAAAGCCGTTGATCGATTTTTGACCCATAAAAAATCAAATTTGACCTCCAAAATTTATTTTTGATGTACTTTTTGTTAGAAAGAATATTTTTGACCATCGAAATAGCTTTTTCCATCTCTAGTCAGAACTATTTATTTTACTTGTTTTGAGTTTTGAGTTAGTTATAAGTTAAGTTAGGTACCTACCCTTATTCTACAAAAACAGCACAGAACGATTCTAAAAAATGAAGAAAAAAGAAAACGGTAGCTACATAGAGGACTGGAGAGCTGATATTGGTCTTATTCGACGTGGAAGTTGATCGTGCGCAATATTTTCAGACATCGGTACGTAAGGAAAACAATTTGTTGGTTTCAAGAGGTCATTATGTAAATTTTCGGGGTTAAAAGCGAATTTGGGAGGGCGAAGGTGAGGGAGGTGTATTTCAGAATCAGCGCAAAAGTTCTTGATAGCAAGTGGGTAGCATGATTAAGTAGGGAAAAAAGTAAGCCAACGTAAAGTAGGCCACTGTACTTGTACTCGACGGCTTGTCGCTGTCGAGCTGCCATATCCATGCTGTACCCAAACAACTATCTGCCGAACTGACTGAAAGGAAAAACGTTAGTTGAAATTCGGTATTTAAGCCTTTGAAGGCAGTCTAAGAAAACTCCGTTCACTCGTGCTTCGGGCTAATGCTCGCAGGATAATGGTAACTTCGATAAATAACCCAGTAACATAATACATTTCGAATTGTTGCTCGTTACAATTTTTTTCAGCACTTGACAACACGTGGTAGGTTCAGACCCTGACGTCACGACTTCCTCAAAACCCAGTTTCTTAAACAGCATTTTGTCTCTTCGAAAATAATCTTTATTTATGAGCATTTACGTTGGCTGCACCGCTTTCGTTTGCAGTCGCTTCTTCACAGACATGTTTATCATAATGCCCGCCGAGCCTGGGGCTCATTTCAATAATGGCATTCGCATATCTGGGAGTTGTTGCCAGTGGTTGACACCTTCGCTTTTAAAAATTATTTTAATAATTCCTAATTTCGAAAACACTGAGTTATTCCCCTGAATCACTGTTTCTCCTTAGCGCCCGATTTGAATTACTGAAAACCAAATGAGGAGTGGTAGGCAGTTTTGGTCCCTTGGTTATTGCGCGCGCGCTTGAATCTTCAGCGTATGCTAATCCGGGGAGTGCACTAACTCTGGGTTAAACCAAACTTTCGTTCCACAACAAAGTTGAAAACACTGCAATACTCTCAAGATCACTTAACTAAAACGCTACAAATCCCTGCACAACGGGTTATTATTTTGTACAGAATACCCTCCTGTTACAGATCACAGGTCTCCGTATAGATAACCCATCTATTATAACATAATTATGTACTATTCTACACATATTATGTATATCGCGGACCCTCCGTACGTTATTACCTAACCCAGTACTCGTTACTAGGTACCTACCTCAACCGTTGTGTAATAATTTACCTGTATAGGTTACCCTTCTACGGAGATAGAATAATGAACCGTTGTGTAATAATTTGCCCATCAATAATACTTCAACGGTTGTTCAAGTTGCAAAAGTAGCTATCAACAAAATCCAGCCCCTTCTTCGTAGATGAGCCGTTGTGTAATAATTTACCGTGGTGTAATAATTTACCGTTGTGTATTAATTTACCGTTGTGTAATAATTTGCCGGTGTGTAATAATTTGCCATTGTGTAATAATTTACCCATCAATAATACTTCAGCGTTTTTTCAAGTTTCAGAAGTACCTTCCAACAAAATCCTATATAGTCCATCACTTGTCAAATGAAATAATATCGCAGAACAAACAACTCGACTTCATACAGCCATCCTTGATTATAATCTAATTTCAGACGATTTCCTAAGTTACTTATAAAATTTGCGGGCCATTCCTCAAGAAATTTCTCCCTTGAGAGGGAAAAACATTAAATCATGTTTAATGTTTTTCCCTCGCAAGGGAGAAATTTCTTGAGGAATGGCCCGCAAATTTTATAAGTAACTTAGGAAATCGTGTTTTTCCCTCGCAAGGGAGAAATTAGATATAGTTTTTTAATGTCAAGAAAAAATGAAAGCCACAATTTCACTGAACTCTACAAGTATAATGTTGCATTTACTGTACTTATTATAGAACTCGCCATCAACATATGGTTGCTACAACAGAAGGTAGTAACTGTGTAGTAACCAATGAAAAACGTAGCTATTGACTCTTGTTTCTTTCGAGTGCGATATTCTTTATGGTTGCTACAACAGAAGGTAGTAACTGTGTAGTAACCAATGAAAAACGTTGCATATTTGCGTGTCGGAATTCACAGAATGACCCCCAGCCCTAAAACATTAAACATGTTAAAAATGAATTTTGGGAGCCGAACCTACGTTACAACTTCAATTCTTCAGTCTTTGGTCAAAATCAATTTCATATTTGGTCTTTTCGCCCTAAAAACATCGAAAACCTAAAAAAAATCTCGAGGGATCCCCTCGGTTCCGTTTGGGGTCTAGTTGGTCCGCGAAGTCCGGCTTTACTGTCAGCCATCTCTAAGGGGTGGAAAACAGGGGGTTAAATTTTCAGGACGCCGTAGCTCGAAAACTTTCAGTAGAAGGGTATGGTTTCTTTTACGTTTTTAAATTGATCTCAAACTTGCAAACCACCCGGAGCACTGTACGTCCAGCTGTTCAATCACAGTATAGGCTCTGAAGTTCCACTAACCTTTCCACCCCTCTCCTACTATATATTGACCCCAAGTTAGACCATCAGTGCAATATTTTCGCGTCGATCACCCCCTCCCCTGGCCATTCCCCCACCGCTTCTTCCATTTCCTTTTTTACGGTTCCTTTATTGGTGCTGGGTCATCGCCTTAGTTGATCTACCGTTCGCCGGATATTGCCCGTTACTCCGTAATTTGTGGTCAGTGGGCTGCTGGGCCAGGGCTAGCACACATTCACCGGCTTACCTACCTATCTCTTCAACAAAACTTACATTATTGCTTAATACACATTGTCCGTTGCATATAGCATTTTATAGCATTTATAAAATTCATTCACCGGCTCGCCGAACTCTCTCTTCAACAAAACTTACATTAGTGTTTTATACACATTGTCCGTTACAAATAGAATTTTATAGCATTTAAAAAATCTCCCTTATTCCCGAAGAAAACGAAATAATTATAATATTTCTCTCTCGGTAATTGACCCTAATCTCGAAGAACTTTGAATAAGTTTAAAATATATTTAACGGTTTATTTCATAGAGTAGGTAGGTGTTCTGAATTAGCATGTTTTGTATGCAAATGCGAATGAACGATAGATCAAACATTTCAACCAAAATTTCATAATCCAATATACTTTTGGCAATTTTTAGTAATTTCTGCCCCCCCCCCCCCCACCAAAAAAGCATGTAAGCACTCAGATTGGACCCCCCTCCCCCCACCATCCCGTTTGGTTTACTATTCTGCGAATAACACACCTATGTATTCGCTCAGCAACATTTATAACACCCCCTCAAAATTTGTTCTTTTACGTTTCAAGGTGCGCAGATCCAAGAACGCAATTTCCGTACACCGTCCCCCTCTTCATCCATATCTACTTTATTTTCCTTCTCAAAAATTCGTTCTTTCGCACACAGGCTCCATTTGGGCCCTAGTTGTGTCCCGAAACTTAACAGCCCAATATACCGAAGGGTGTTATGGGTGAAAATTTAATGTAAAAATTGGGTTTTAGCGAATTTTCGAAGAAAAGGAAGCTATTGTTCTCGGTCCAACATTTTTAAAACTCGAATTTCCGAAAGATTTTTATACCAAAATCCGTTTCAGACCATCCTGAATTCACTGCCGAAAGACACCAAAAATTATATGTATATATATATATATATATTTATATATTTATATATATATATATATATATATATATATTTATATATTTATATATTTATATATGTATGTGTCATTCCAGACGATAACTCTAGAAAGAATTGAGATAAAAAGTTCAAATTTGCACGAAAAATCTGTCTTGGCAATCGACAGGCTAAGTTCGTAGATGGGCAGAATCGGGTCACTCTAAGGGGGAGTTTTGGGGAGTTTTATGGGGGAAAAATTACCCATAAATTCCCATAATGAAAAAGTCTGACAAGTGACACCTCATTTTAAAGGTTTTTGTACGCTGAACACGATGGTGAAATCAGAATTGCGATATCTCATTCCGTTCTCAAACTAGAGCACTTTGAAGATGAAGGAACGTGGTTATTTCTTGAGATGTTCTTCCTGGTTCGTCTGCTCTAATCTGATAACGGAATGGGATATCGCAATTCTGACTTCACCATCGTGTTCAGCGTTGGAAAATCTACAAACCGAGGTGTTACTCGGCAAAAAATGGAACAAAAAATTTGTTACGTAGGTATGCCCATATTTGATGCATATCGAATTAACCGAATAGCGTCATACTTGAATACCTATAATTACCCAATAAGTTTAAGATTGCCCATATTTGAATGGGATATCCCAAAGATCACATTTTATATAAAATCAGTTATTTCTTCGAAAATTCGCTCTTATAGCCATGCTGCATGACTGTGGTTTTTGGTATTTTAGTAACATGAGCTTGTGAGGTATCGTTTTCCATGTTGTTTAGGACGAGGAGACCGAATACTAAGTTGATTTTGGCCAGGGAGCGAAGAATTGAGGTTCTAACAAAGTTTCAGTCTTAAATATACGTTAAATTTTTCTCTAAAATCATCGTTCTTCCTCACACAGTCTTCATTTTGGTCCTAGTTGAGCTCCGAAGCTCGGCAAAAATTGGTGTAAAAATTGGAGTTTTTGGTGGTTTAGTAACATGAGCTTGTGAGGTATCGTTTTCTATGGGACGAGTAGACCGAATATGAAGTCGGTTTTGGTCAAAGAGCGGAAAATCGAGGTTCTAGCAAAGTTTCAGCCTTAGAGTTGCGTTAAATTTTGGTCTCAAATGTCATTCTTCCGCACACAGTTTGGGTCCGAATTTTGGAACACATTCGGTCCCAGTTGTGCTGCGAAGCTCGGCAGCTCGATCTGAATACACCCAGGGGTGTTATGAGGGATAATTTGGTGTAAAAATAGGGTTATTCGAGATTTTTTTTTAGGTTTTCGATGTTTTTTAGGGCGAAAAGACCAAATATGAAGTTGATTTTGACCAAAGACTGAAGAATTGAGGTTGTAACGTAGGTTCGGCTCCCAAAATTCATTTTTTATGAGTAACTTAGGAAATCGTCTGAAATTACTATAAGCACCGTAACATTATCAGCAGGCGAATCAAGATAATTAATTGGCACTATCAATGATCAAAGATACTTAACACTTCGGTAGGGACATATGCATTTTAGGCATGCTTGATTCACATTATAGCCGCTAGGGGCGGTTCTACTGCAACGAGCGCTCTCTCCTCCTAGGACATTGTCAGTCGGCTACCTGGTGTGGCGGAGGAACAATATTTCAGATCCACGTTCCCGCTCCATTCGGCCTAATTTTCAGTTTATCAGAACATACCCTGCCTTTTTAGCATACATCCCGCTGTGTGTTCATGGATTTCCTGCTTTTTAGGCATTTTTCCCTCTAAGTGTAGTGCGAATTGCATGCTTTTTAGTCATACATCCCTTTCAAGGGGGTTCAAATTCTGAAAAGGCATATGTCCCTCTAAGAGTGAGTACATTTTTAATGCCTAAAAAGCAGATGTCCTGTTGAGTGAAATTATTCAATTATCGAATTTTCAAAGAAAATACCTACCTATGCTATTTGTCTCATTATCTGTCTCAGTCATTATCTGAACTGGAAAATCACTTAGCATGGCTATGCCAGGTATTTTGGTAACGTTTTAGGTATGGGTTCCTCATTTTGGATTCACATGCCTGAAAGGCATACATCCCTCTAAAAGTACGTAGCGATTACGAGGACTAAAAGGCAGATGTCCCTTGGAGTGTAGGTTTAGTGCATGCCTAATAGGCAGGTATGCCTCCGAACGAAAATTTAAATCATGTCCCTGCCGAAGTGTTAAATTAGTAAAAAAAAGCCTATTTCCATTACTGTACAAATGAAAGAAACAGTAAACGAACAGCCAGCATTTCTGTAGGTACGTCCAGTAGAATAATAAACCCATGTGACATTGCAGCGTTTTTGCTTTTGTAAATTCCTCATCTCTACTACAGTCAACCTTTTGTTTCCAATGACAGTCATTTATTTGGCTTAATTTGGAATTTTGGTGTGTTTATTTGCACTAATGTTGTTTTATTATTTCCAGTAATGAACCTTTGGAATAAAAAAATGTGTTCTATTTCCATCAGTTGAATTATCTACTCCGGTGCATCTAAACTAAACATCCTTCTCTAAAAACATCTACCTACCTGAAGTTTGCAATATCCTACTAAGGGTCACGTCTCAAGAAAAGTTGTGCATTCCTTTTATATAAAACGCAAAGGGTGTGTGTGTACGTATGTTAGTCAGGGCCAAACGGCTGTTCAGATTTTCATGGGGTTTGTTGCAGCTCGGTCATGAAACACCGGTGGGCGCAATAGGCTATGTGAAAATCGTCGAAATTTCGTCATTCATCGTAAACGAGGCTTTCCTTCGCGACGGGGTTGTTTGGTTCCTACGGTTTTGTAGAGTAGCTGTCGGACTGCTGGGTAAGAACGCGACAAAGAGGGTCCCTGCTGTGGTCAGCTGAGTGAGCTCTGAGACCAATTTCTTTCGTTTTCAACCCGCGAGGCTCAAATTTGGAATGGAGCATTTGTGAGACTGCTGGTTAAGGAATACAAATTGTGTCCAAGCCCTGGTCTGGAAAAATCAGCGGTGGGGGGGGGGGAGAATAATGGGAGAGCCGACCACGCTCGTTAATTCCCGCTTACCACAATCCCCTCCCCCCCCCCTCTCTCACTGCCATTCAATTATGAATACTCAGCTCACGTCATTGTCTTTTACTCTTATTGCTTCCGGGCAACTGAGAATCAGGCGGTTAGTGGACATATATTTCTCGGTAATGTCTCACTTTCTTCCTTCGAAACGGATGCCAGGGCAAACCATGTGTTGGCTGTTAGATAAATATCTGAAACTGACTCTCTCTTGTTGCCGCATATTCTATGCGTTATTCAGCGCCACACGTATGATCGGATGTACATGAGGTTCCTTCAACTTGTTCTTGAAAAAACTGGAGGATGCAATAAACTAATAAAAATGTTTAGCTTTTTGTCTGCTTAAGGCTGACAGGTGATACTCCATGCCCCTTCCTGATTAGCTGTGTGGTCAGCTACCGACCCCCTAGCGCCCGTTATTTAGCATACAAGGAGCTTTGTGACTAGTAACCAAATAAGCGACATCAGAAATGGCGGCTAATATAAATTTTTTCCCTTTCTTAGTAGTACATCCGTATTGGTTTAAGTTTTCAGCCAAATGTAGTCATTATGCAGTAGCCTACTAAGTGAAAAATTGGCGGTTGGTTGGGTATCGCTCTGTTGGCTAGTAGCATTTTTTGGTTTTGGAAAAACCTAATACGGACATAGCGGCTCAACTGGCTTTTTTTTTAGACGTCATGAGTACACTAAAGTTCACCTTACCTCAACTTTTCATCAAAATTAGCCCTCCACACAAGGCAAAATAATATCAAAATAGTTTTTCTCGATGTCCCCCAAAAAAGTGGAACCGTCGATTTTTGCTTACTGACGTCAATTTTCCTCAATTATGTGTTCAACATTCGCCAATAAATAATGTTTGGTAGGTACCTAGGTACTCATCTACCTATGTTATTTCAAAAAGTTTGCTAAATTTTTTTTGCTGAAACTTTTTCAACTGAATGTCCAAGCAACTATTGCTTCTTTTGCCCACAGTTTTTCTGCACCCCTCCCCACAGCAATATCAGGACCCCCCCCCCCCCCCCCGCTGTAAGCCAGAGCTAGAACACGGTGGAGGGGGAAGCGGGAGAGGTAGAGTTCCCTTTGATGAGCTAACAGCCTAACATGTTCGCTAAACCGAGATTAGGAATCTTCGGATGCTCGGTGCTGATTCTCGTTACCTCTGCCCCTCCTCAAAACTGACGACGCACCAGAATTGCGTTCCAAGGGAGAAACCAGAGCCCTCAGCTGCTATACCACTTCAGAAACCCTATCAATGGACTTCATAATGTTAATCAGGTCGAAGAAGGCGCGCCCGTGCCGTTAATCAAGGCTGCAACCTTCTTGGATACGGAGCATGCGCGGGGATTCAATGCCTTCATGTTTTCCCATTTCCCCCCGAGCCTCTTTACGTTCATTTGACTAGGCCGGGATGAATTCAACCCCTTCATCCAACTTTTCGCCGTACGTAGTTTGAATGGGCGGTTAGTCATTATCGCCTCTCATCAGCGGCGGAGCGGAAAAACCTCTAAACCTAAAATGAAGGATTACCCTACAGGTTAATTTCTTCACCCCCACCCGGTTTTCAGGGTTTTCTCCTAATACATGTTCCGCATTATGAGGTTGAGTGCTTTAGGATGTAAATTTAAATTTAATCCCTGTTATCTCCTAAACCCGCCACCCCGTCTATTATCCGTCATAATGGACCATGTGAAAAGAAAAACTCTGCAAATTCCTATACTACGGTTTATTATCTATATGTCTACCTTAAACGTATAAATAAGTCAAGTTCGACCTTATTACTTGATTCATAACCTTCCTTAGATTGCAATGGTATTTTATGTGTATATGGCAGATTTAGGCAGTATTTACACGGGAAATTGATTACAATCTCATGGTTAAGAGATGACAAATTTTTTATGTACATGCTCTAACAAGACGCAAACTTCAACTTGAGTGCATAAGACTAATTAAAAAAAGTAATTGCAATTACAATCACGTGAAATAGCCCTGTGTTAAAACCAAACTGATTTTGGTTTATTATTTTCAATAACGATTCTTTGGAATCGATCAGGAAAAAAAAAATTTTTAACCCCCTCTCAAAATTTTATGGTTTCCGTTTCAAGGTACGTAAAATCCGGAAACGGAATAAAATAATTTCTATCCATACCCTACTTCGCACTTTCCTTAGTTACCATGAACGAAAATTACGCCGTAGCTCGAAAATTTTCAATAGAAGGGTATGGTATGTTATAACTTTTTTAAATTGATCACGACCTACAGCATTTTTTGAGACCACCCGGAACACTGTACGTCCAGCCGTTCGTTCCCACCGAAAAGCTTCGTCAACTTGATCCGGTATAAATCCGGCCCAGATATTATTGCTAGGGGACACCTGATTATAATCACGCATGGCTGTATGTAATCGAGTTGGTTGTTCTGTGATATTATTTAATTTTAAGAATGTTGGCTTTTCTGGATTTTGTTGTTAGGTACTTTGGTAACTTGAACAAACTTTATGCTTCTAGAATAACAACAAATAAAATGATTGAATTATTGAATCTTGCGCATTTTTATAAAACTGAAATTCGTGGGCCGGCTCCATTACTCGATTTATGGCTTTCCCGTGGGGGGGGGGGGGGGGACACGATTATAGGTTTTGACCACAGAAAACAGTGATTTACGCAGAATGGGTGTCTACAGGAAATAATAAACCTTTATGTAATAATTTGCAGCGTTTTTGCATAAATGGGGAATAAGGGAGCATTATGGGACTAATGTTGCGTCGAATGTTTTTTCCCCCCCAAATAAAGACGTCAAATTTTTTAGGCACGTTGCTGACTTGGGAATCCAAACGTAGGGTGCTTTTCATCACGTGACACGCGTCGCGCTCGGATCCCCATAACCCTACCACCGTTACACAGAAAGAAAGGGTGGGAGGGAGGGAAAGATCAGCACTACCTCCGAAATTATCAGTTTATGTTATTTTGATCACTTGGCCGAGCGCGGCTATAATGAACAAACCGAGTTGATCTATCAAGAGAGGGACTCGGTACTCGTAAAGCCCAGCGGGCACGAGTTCAAACCCCTGGCGTGACATGAATATTTTTTGGTTTCACCTTCTCACATCCTCGGTCATTCCTCGTCGACCCGAGGATGGTTCCTCAAGTAATTTGTTGGCATTACGGCAGGGAAGTCAGGTTGACATGGAAACAGCGATAAGTAGTGTCTAAATAATATTGATTGTTTACCGATGGTGTGGAGAGGTGATATAATCGAGAATAGTAGATGGCGATCTACTATTTTAGTTTGCCAATTTAAACTTCAATACTTGCCTAAGTTTACATTTCTGCACCCGTCCAATGAAAGGCTCTTTAGGTTCTTGTACCCTTGAGAAAACCTTGGAACACTCGTGTTGGTCTCGTTTGCCGAAGAAATATTTAGGTAGTTCTTCGAAGTCCTTTGGACCGTACTCACCGAAATGAATTTTTGCTGTAATAGATCAAATATGTATCTTCCTGAAACTGGAGAAAGCTTTCTGCGAGTTGCAATTTAAAGCACCACTGCCTTTGTACTACTGTTATGAAAGCAGCGATTTCTCATTATCTTCACCCGGTCTCTTTCTATAGCCAGTCATAGATGGTATGTTATGTAGCGAAATTGGACAAAATACCATACTGAAACTGAAAAAAGCTCTCTACTGCAGCAATGATTATTCAAATCGAAACTACGATTTTCTCAATTTTCTCCCTGAGACTTAGCGTTTAATTGACAATCGGGCGGCACAATGAGTCGGTAATTGTGTTCAGGCGCTTAGCAGACTTCCCTGATCAATGATTAATCAACATCGGGCAGAAATTATCAGTGGAGTTGGTATCTTGATTGACTATTCACCACCCTCATTCTGATATCGGGAATAATCAGGGCGACGCGGGATGGCTCCATGTTCGCGTTATTGCTTCCACGGTTTCGAGTTTTGTCCGGGCGTTCAAAACACTGAATTCGTTTCCATGTGATTATGAAGGACCGAGAAAGCATAAGAAAAGATTCGTTTCAAAGTATTTCAAACCTATATAAGTCCGTAAAAATTTGCGAGAAAAATAATTCGAACTTTGACGAGGTTGTTGTAACCTGACCTGAACCTAACCGTAAATGTCCAATAACATTCATTTAACCATGGTCCTTGATCAGAAAAATCTATTTATTTCTATATTTTTAAGTTATCAACTCTACTTCCCTCTGTGTTGATGCAGGAAGTTGTTTTTTGGTTTATTATTTTCAATAATGAACCTTTAGAGTCGAGCATGAAAAAAAAATATAAAAAATAAAAATTTAACCCCCCCCCCCCCTCAAAAGTTGATGGTTGTTCTGGTACTCACAGGGTGAATGTTATTATAAAGTCGGCCTTCCTTGGTCATGCCGATAGATTGCATCGCTCAGTCAATGGGCAGAACTCTCTATCTCTATGGCTATGTCCATCCGCTGTCCTGTTTCGGCACCCTCTTTAGCCAGTCGATCCACGATGTCGTTTCCTTGCGTGTCCTAGCACCCAAAGCAATTCCACTTTTCGGTTGTTGGAAGTAGGTAAATAAGTTGAGGAGTTGGCCTGATCAAAAGAAGACGAACCCACTTTTTGTAGTGCAGGTACTTAGGAAATCTTATTAAAAAAAAAAAACACAGGATTCTCCCTGACTAAAATTTCGAGAGCCTCAGAATTCGAGATAGGTACTAAGAATTCGAAGTGATGAATCGGGGGGGGGAACCATGAAACTATTGAGGCACCGCTGAGCCTGATGTAAGTAGCTTGAACTACGACGGTTGACAGTGAGGGGTGAATTATTTTAATTATTTTGGTACGATTGCTGTAGAAGTTAGGTTAGAGGAATCGAATCAGTGCAGCTAAAGTAACACTGTGGAAACCGTACCGACGTCTTCTGGTTCCCTAGACCAGCGTCTTTGCCCTCTCAGCCACTGAGGACCTAGAAGTACCCCCCCCCCCCCCCCCCATGGGTTTATTGAAATGCATTGAGCTTCAGTCAACTGTACCCTTTGATCACTCACTGCAAACAAATAATTATTAACGGCTATACTAACCAATCGGTCAGCTGACCACAAGCCTCGGGTATGCCAAGAAAAAATTGTTCCAAATACAAGTTCCCATTCGCAGCAGATGATGGGAACTTGACGATGTACCCATTCAGTTACCCCATTAAGACATCGACGGAATTTGGTATATGGGCGCTTGTTTTTCATCTGACGAGGCCTTTGTTTTTGATGTTGAAGGAAGTGGATGCGGTTAGGAGGGGAGGTTGTAGGCGTAGCAAAGATGTAAAGGATCGGGGGATGAACCTTCATAAATAATTTGCAAAAGCGAAAGAAGACTGTGACAGGGAGGGGGCTAGAACAACGTTAATGAGGTTTGGAATGAATTTATTACCTCGTGGCAGGATGTGAATCTCCTGCTTAGCTGGTAGCTGACCCCCCCGCCATTAGTGCCTCTTGCGGCAACCGCCCCTTTGGATATTCTCTCAGCTTCCGCTCTCCACTGATGCTGACCCTTTTATAATTTCGCCCTCCCCGCTGACTCCACTTCTTAAGTCCCAAAAAATAAGGGATGGCCTTGTCCTCGTTCTTTTGTACGTCTCACATGCAGACCAGTGAACAATTAGAAAAGGATACGCATCGCGGTTCAACTAGTTTTAACATGGTTTAACATGGTTAGTACCTACTAATGACAACTCACGTGCCATGGAACTGGACTGACATGATTCTATAGAAGAAATAGCTCTCTAACGGTCGGCATGGCGAGTTGGTTGTTCCGTGTTATCATTTCATTTGAAGAAAGATGGTTATTTCGGTACGACCATTGCGCATGCGGAACCGCGAATCCTAGGTACCCACTCAATTTTTATTGAATCCGACCGATCGGGCCACTGGACTGGGTAGTTGGAGTGTAGCTTCTGTGTGCTCCGCTATGAATTACAGATTGACTGGATCATGAATACGGCCTCTGCGCACCCGCAAACCCGAATCCGAGGTACATAATTTCTCGCTAATAAATGACCTAATTATGCTCAGATTCGGTGGGTAGTATAACTAATTTCACAGTCCTTAGCTAAATCATACACAGTTCTCATTCAGGGAATTTAATACGTATCAACCAACATATTTATCCATAGGTACCCGATTCAGTAAAAATGGTTTAAACTGGTGCGGCAAAACTCCCCGTGAAGACATCCCATCAAAAGTGATGTTTCATTTCAGCCGTTGGTTATTTGCTCGGTGAAATTTTGACGATAAGTTATTCACTCCGTGGCCGAGTTAAAAGTCGCTACACCAGCCAGTTTACTAGCGCTCCGAGCTCAACTGCGCTTAATTCAGTTATGGCCACTTCAGAAACGCGGAGCTAATAAGATTGACGTCGGCAACTAAGAGGTTTCATAAAGTTTTAATCATGGAATGCCATGGAGGGTCGATCATCTCGAAACAAGGTGGAGGCAGATTTTAATACTACTGAAATGTGAAATGGTGCTTTTTTTAAACGGTTATTCTTCTAATGAGTTATATAAGGAAGGTGATACAGCCGTGTTTTCCTTCCGTTTTAGGAGGGGATCGTAGCTACTTAACAAGAAGGACCCTCCTACACTCGAGGTTTCCCGAAAATAATTATGAAAATGGTTTAAGGTTGCGGAAGCGAGATGGGCGAGATTTCTTAAGGGGATGCTGGTAGGTAGATTCAAGTGCGCCATCGACCGAAACTCTCAGGTTGAGGTAATGAGGTCTGGAGAGGTCCACCGAGCTTACTGTATGATACCTGCGGTATCATAGACGTTGCCTAAACTACAATATTATACTAATACAAAAAACGCTACAAATTATTACAAAGCGGTTTATTATTTGCCGGTATAGATGCCTCTTCTGCGTAGATCACTGTTTTCTGTGGTCAGTACCCTCGAGCTCCACCCAGGAAAGCCCTAAATCGAGTACTGGGGCCGATCCCTGAATTAAAGTATCGTACAAATGCGCTGGATTCAAAAATTCAGTCATTAATATTTGTAGTTACTCATGAGGCAAAGGTGAATAATAAACCGTCGTGTAATAATTTACCTGCATAGATGCCCCTTCTACGTAGATGGTATAAAAACCCATTGTGTAATAATTTACCGTTGTGTAACAATTTACCCAATAATACTTCAACGGTTGTTCAAGTTACAAAAGCACCTATCAACAAAATCCAAAAGATCCATCATTTTTCAAATGAACTGATATCACCGAAGAACCAATTCGACTTCATACAGCCATCCGTGATTATAATCAGGTGCTCCGTAGTTATGATATCCGGGCCGGATTTATACCGTTTGATTCACGATCGTGTTGACGAAGCTTTTTGGTGCTCACGAACGGCTGGACGTACTACAATGCTCCGGGTGGTCTCAAAAAAATGCTGAAGTTCAAGATCAATTTAAAAGCGCTGCAAATCCCTGCACAACGATTTATTATTTTGTACAGAATACCCTCCTGTTACAGATCACAGGTCTCCGTATAGATAACCCTTCTACATATATGACAAATATTATGTACTATTCTACACATATTATGTAGATCGCGGACCCTCCATAGGTTAGTACCTAACCCCGTACTCATTACTAGGTACCTACCTAAACCGTTGTGTAATAATTTACCTGTATAGGTTCCTCTTCTACGGATATAGAATAATGAACCGTTGTGTAATAATTTACCCATCAATAATACTTAACGGCTGTTCAAGTTGCAAAAGTCTATCAACAAAATCCAGCCCCTTCTAGGTAGATGAGCCATTGCGTAATAATTTACCGTGGTGCAATAATTTAACGTTGTGTAATAATTTACCGTTGTGAAATAATTTTCCGTTGTGTAATAATTTACCCATCAATAATACTTCAACGGTTGTTCAAGTTGCAAAAGTACCTATCAACAAAATCCAGCCCCTTCTGGGTAGATGAGCCGTTGTGTAATAATTTAGCGTGATGTAATATTTACCGTTGTGTAATAATTTGCCGGTGTGTGATAATTTGCCATTGTGTAATAATTTACTCATCAATAATACTTCAACGTTTTTTTAAGTTTCAGAAGTAACTACCAACAAAATCCAAAAGTCCATCACTTGTCAAATGAAATAATGTCGCAGAACAACCAACTCGACTTCATACAGCCATCCTTGATTATAATCAGATGCTCCGTAGTTGTGATATCCGGGCCGGATTTATACCGTTTGATTCACGATGGTGTTGACGAAGCTTTTTGGTGCTCACGAACGGCTGGACGTACAATGCTCCGGGTGGTCTTAAGAAATTGTTTAGGTCAAGAAAAATTTAATAACGTAAAAAAAACCATAACCTTCTTTCGGAAGTTTTCGAGCTACGGCGTTCTGAAAATTTAAACCCCTATTTTGAACCCCTTAGAGATGACTGACAGTAACGTCGAGATTCGAGGACCAACTAGACCCCGAACGGAACCTTCAACCCGAATTTCATAAATTTTGTTTCATGGTAACTAAGAAAAGTGGCCCGTACGGCGTACGGCGTACGGCGGACAGACAGAAATATTTGTATTGCAGTTTTGGATTCTACATACCTTGAAACGTAAACCATCAAATTTTGAGGGGGGTAAGCATTTTTTTTTTCATGCTCAATTCCAATGGTTCATTATTGAAAATAATAAACCAAAACGTGAAAAAAGCATACCCTTCTATTGAAAGTTTTCGAGCTACGGGGTTCTGAAAAGTTCAACCGCTATTTTGAACCCCTTAGAGATGACTGACAGTAACGCCGTGCTTCGAGGACCAACTAGACCCCGAACGGAACCTATAACCCGAATTTCATATATTTTGTTTCATGGTAACTAAGAAAAGTGGCCCGTACGGCGTACGGCGGACAGACAGAAATATTTGTATTGCAGTTTTGGATACTACATACCTTGAAACGTAAACCATCAAATTTTGAGGGGGGTAAGCATTTTTTTTCATGCTCGATTCCAATGGTTCATTATTGAAAATAATAAAGCAAAACGTAAAAAAAGCATACCCTTCTATTGAATGTGTTCGAGCTATGGCGTTTGAAAATGTCGAAAACTTACGATAGAAGGGTATGGTTTTTTTACGTTTTTAAATTGAACTTGAACTGAATAATTTTTTGAGACCACCCGGAGCATCGTTCGACTAGCCGTTCTTTTGCACCTGAAAAGCTTCGTCAACATGATCGTGAATCAAACGGCATAAATCCGGCCCGGAGCACCTGGGTATAATGACGGATGGCTGTATGAAGTCGAGTTGGTTGTTCTGTGATATTGTTCCATTTGAAAACGCTGCAAATCCCTGCACAACGGTTTATTATTTTGTATAGAATACCCTTCTGTTACAGATCACAGCTCTCTGTATAGATAACCCGTCTATATAATATAATATGTACTATTCTATGCATATTTATGTAGATCGCAGACCCTCCGTAGGTTAGTACCTAACCCCGTACTCGTTACTAGGTACCTACCTAAATCACGAGTTAAATGTTGCTAAAATAACTCTGCCGATGACAAACAGTACCTAACAAAAAGAAACACACATAATGAAGTTCTGAAAAGAAATTGTTGATGAGGAGTGAAAAAAGTTGCAAAAGTACCTACCAACAAACTCCAGCCCCTTCTACGTAGATGGTATAATGAACCGTTGTGTAATAATTTACCGTAGTAATAATTTACCCATCAATAATACTTCAACGTTTGTTCAAGTTTCACTACCTACCAACAAACTCCAAAAGAGCCATCATTTTTCAGATGAAATAATATCACAGAACAACCAACTCGACTTCATACTCCGCCAATATAATCAGGTGATCCCTACCAATGATTGGCCGTATTCACAAATTCCTATTGTGGGCGCGTCTCTGGTTACGAGATTTGGTTTGAATTGTATACAATTTCATTCACACTGGAGTCGAAAATGCCTATCGGTGCAAACTTCGGGGCCTTACTGTGAACGAACGGCTGGACGTACGATGCTCCGGATGGTCTTAAAAAACTCGCAAGTTCAAGAACTATTTAAAACCGTAAAAATATTTACGTAAAAAAATGGTATAGGCGTTTTGAAAATTTCAACCCCTATTTTGAACCCCTTAGAGATGACTCACAGTAACGTCGAGCTTCGAGGACCAACTAGACGCCGAACGGAACCTATAACCCGAATTTCATCAATTTTTTTTCATGGTAACTAAGAAAAGTGGCCCGTACGGCGTACGGCGTACGGTGTACGGCGTACGGCGTACGGCGTACGGCGGACAGACAGAAATATTTTTATTGCAGTTTTGGATTCTACATACCTTGAAACGTAAACCATCAAATTTTGAGGGGGGGTAAGAATTTTTTTTTCATGCTCGATTCCAATGGTTCATTATTGAAAATAATAAACCAAAATGATGACACTTTTGGATTTTGTTGATACTGACTTTTGCAACTTGAACAAACTTAGAAGTATTATTGGGTAAATCATTTCCCAACGGTAAATTATTACACAACGTAAATGATTATACAACGAAAATAACTACAAGTAAAAAAGTATTATTGAATCCCGCGCATTTGTATGAAACTTTAATTCCCGGGCCGGCTCCAGTGCTCCATTTAGGGCTTTCCTGGAGGGAGTTTGAGGTTATTGACCACAGAAAACAGTGATCTAAGCAGAAGAGGCATCTATACAGGTAAATAATAAACCGTTGTTCCATAACTTGCAGCGTTTTTTTATTGAGTTTTCGGATTCTAAATAGCCTCTACCTTGAAACGTAATTTCCTTTGAAAAAAAAAAAAATAAAATAACCCCCCCCTCCGCCTTAATATGACCTTCCGCCGTACGGCGCACTTCGCTCATTTCGTTCATTTCGCTATGAACCAAAATTAATGAAATTTGTTCTGTGTCTTGGTACCCTTACCATATACCGTTCCTGTAGATAAGTATGATTGTTACCAATAAAGACACGGAGAAGTCAAGCCATGTACCTCTCTTTCCAACGGCTTCCAATGGCCGTTGGTGGACCGGGGGCCTTTATATGCCGCCCAGCTCGACATTCATCCAACTTATCTCGAACCATAGCTTTCTCTCTCCCTTACCTTACCCCATCCTCATCAACTCACCCTTCTCCTCAACTCTACGTTCTCAACGTGGGGATAACCGGACGAGTGTTTTTCTGATATTTCCTTATTCCAATATCCAACGAGGTAATAACTGGGCGGATATTTTCCTATCCTAGATATGCATCCAAGGAGGTCAAAACCGCGCGCGGATACGCACTCGCACTCTTCTCTCGACTCCTCATTCAACCTCACCTTCTCTCTTCCAAAAGTACCTGAAACCTACCTCAAACCACGCTTCACCACATTCTGTCTAGTTGGTCCGCAAAGCTCGGCGTTGCTTTCAGCCATCTCTAAGGGGTGGAACATAGGGTTTGGTAAAAACGCCGTAGCTTGCACACTTTCATTAGAAGGGTAACTATAGTGTTTATTATGTAAAAACGTCTGCCAATTCGAGTAGGCAGTATAGCTTCCTTACTTGAATCTCATGAACGTATAGAATAATTGGGTAGGTTAATTTTGATAAGGGGCCATCTGCGATCAACCCCGCGTTTACCCTCAAAATTTCAGCTCTCTACGACTATTTTTCGCGTAGTTAGAAGCGTTACAAAGAAACGGTAAACATTTCATGTTCACGCAGGCGCAGGCGAATGAAAGTCGTATGCAATTATCAAAGTGTTATTCCTGATTGACCCTCCGAATCTGAACTCATTTCAACGGTATTTAAGGCAAGTACGGGCGTTTCAAGTATTGCACGTTTGCGCATGCGCAGACGAGACAATTACCATGATTTTAAAATGGGACCATTTGCGATCAAACCCGCGTGTACCCTCGAAATTTCAGCTCTCTACGACTATTTTTCGCGTAGTTGGAAGAAACCGCACTAGTCAAAATCTTTTCATACCTGATACATCTACTGAATGCTGAAATTTCAATTGATGCACTACCACTGAAGCAAATTATGAGCAACTCAAGTAGGTAGGTAGGTACCTAAAAATAGATCTGGTTGGAATGTCCAAACTCTGTCCACATCTCGTATACCTGCACCTTGCAGGATTGTGCCCCAAATGCTCAGTGATCTCCAGTTCAGGATTCAGGAAGTTTTAGGTGAAATCTACCAGTTCCTTTTGAATGTACCTACCAAGGTAGCAGAAGCTTTATGATCTCTTTTGGGAGTAAAATAATGTATACATACATATAAGTATAGATCGGTGTCATTCATCATGATCGCTAGTCAGTCAGTCCAACATCATCTTGTCATTGGGATAAAACTCAAAGAAATATCTACATTAAGTAGTTGGTAAGTACTTACTACCTAGCTGGCCCGACCAATGCACACCGATAAATGCTAGTAAAAGTGTAGGTTGTTATTTTGTATTTAACGGAAATTAATTATAATCATCCTACATGATGCAGCATCGTGACATATCTTTCATGTATTCTCTCTCATCGGAGTTGATCGAAACGACGCGGTTCTTAGCTCCTGATGAATTCTTCGGGAGTATCGATTTGTTGGCTTGTTTGATCTTCATGAGTTGGTCCAATTTCCTCTCAACTTTGGCGCTCTCCCTCATGATCCGCTCTTCGGATCTAAATTGAATATAGTTGAAGAATAATTTACCGAATGTTTTTCACTTCAACAAAATGTAGTTATTTCATCAAATCAGCTAAAACTGAACTGGAATGATTTCATAACGATAATTTGTTCATCCCATCCATATAAATGGTGGTGTTTATTGAAGGTAAGAGGCATTTGGTACCAACTTGTTTTCAGTGTTTATGATTCTTTGAAATGGACCCAGAAAATTCAAATTTTGATGAGCCATAGACAGACGTCTAGATGTAGGTATATACAATCTTGTATACAAAGGATAAGATACCACCGCGGTAGAATTTGCATCTCTTTTTTGTTAAATTAAATATTAATCTTTAATTGTAAAACGCCAAAAGCCAGTTTGCACTAATGTTTTTCATTTTGGTTTTTGATTTCATGTGTATAGATGAGGTACTAGTGGTGTTGTCGATTTGAGCTAACGTGGTATTCCACTATTTCTAATCGGTTTAAACAAAATTATTTCGAGTTAATGAAACGATTCTTCGAATTAAAATCTTCTCGTAAACACCCCTACTCGTTCAGGATAAAAATTGACTTTGGTTCCCACTTTTTTTCAATTAATCATTGAAACACCGAAAGTCCGGGTTAGAAAAGTAAATGTTTTATTGTTTTATTTTATTTGATGTGGATAAATGAGGTTTACCAAGGGAGTTTGTTAGTGTTTGATCTAATTTGTTGGGATAAGAAAGTGTGAAGTATGAACGGCTAAATAAATCGGTTTTATTCAGTATTCGATTCAATATTTCACAAATCGAGAAGTTTCGAGAACAAGCACTAGCTATATAACGAACAACTTGAGAGCATATTCATCATGTTGATGAGGGATGCCGGACACTTCGCATTATTAATATTAGTTTCGAGACATAAACAAATTTATAATGCGAAGCGTCCGACCTCCCTCCGGTTTGTTTCTGAAATTTACTAGATGTCAGCTAACCTGCTTCTCCGCAATCTCTCATAGGTTTTAATACAATTTCAAATTATTATTACGTACTACGTTTCTCATAATCGCCCAAGAAAAAATTATAACTGATTTCAGGCATCTACTTTACTACCATACCAATGTGTCTCTTTCAGTGGGAATCCACAGTTAGTTGATTCCACACGTATTCCATAGGATACTAATATCAGAATCAGTTTCAGTCACATGTCACATACCATTTTTGGGAGAAGCGAGATATAACGTAGTCTTTACCTCTAGTTACCTGAGGTAGTCGTGCAGTTTTTCTTCGACAACGATGCGAATGAGCTGGTTCACGTGGAGGTCCATCGTGTTCTCATCATTCTCGAGGTAGCCGCATCCCGTCTTCACAGCAAAAATCTGCTGGTTTCAAGTAGCACGTTACAATGCTTATAAATATTTATTTTCGGTTATCCACCCATTACTTCAGTTATTACAATAGTAGTGGAGTTATTCCAGTTTATTACACTAGCAATGGAGTCAATTCAGTTACAGTAGTAATGGAGTTATTTCTGTATTATTTCTGAACTGGTACTATACTATACTAAAACACTCGTATTGCAGACTTAGAATTTGCGGTACCTACCTAACCATATAATTAGGTGGGACGACGGCGCGTAAGGTGTGAGAAAGCCATACAGGATTACCTAATATAACTAAGCTGGGAATGAAGTTTGTGTTGCTTTGGGGAAATCGGAAAATACTTACCGCTCCGTGCTCATCTGAAAACATCGCGCAGATTCTGAAAATACTCCTTTCTCAAGTATCCGTAATAGTCAATTAGCCACCATATCCTCATAAAATCACGAAAATAAATCGGAAATAAAAATGCCGAAATAAAAAAAATACCTGGTTGTGATTATTGAAACGGAGAAATTGGAGAGAGATTTTTCATGGAAGGAAATAATACTATTGTGGACAACTATTAGTAAAAAAAAATTCTTGTTGAAGTTCAAGCAGCGCTGGATGAAGCCAACCCCAGCTCTTCGTCTGTATAACCACGATTTTTGGTGATCTTATTTTCTTTACTGATCTTATTACTTATTTGTCATTGTCATTATTATTCCACACGCAAAAAATCGTCGCCGAATTGAGAACTTTTGCTCCTTTGTTGAAGTTGGATAGACAGCAGGGGTTGATTCCATTCGACAAAAAATTCAACTGTCTAAAACTCGTTTGTTCCGTATTGAAACCGGTTGGCACAAACATGAATTTCTAGATGTTTTAGGGATTGTCAGCTAATATTTGATGATCTTCTAAAGCAGTTCTTTTCCGCGTAAAATGCCGGTTTTTAACCACTGATCATCGTCATCGTCGTCCACTTACGTCGTCCGAAACGAGGCGAACCAGTTGAGGGACCGTCATGCGCTGGATGACGCGGGCAGTTTTTCTCAACACTCTGTTCCAGTAGTCTTTCAGCTCTTTTCGTAAAGCAGTACTTTTCTTTGGTTCCTGGCGCTGGCTGACCCGCTCGTGGCTTACCATTTCGTGCACATATCGTCAGTTGTGCGGTTCACGCGAGATAATGTTCTTGTGGTCGACAGCATTTGATTAAGAGTGTGATTAATCCGAAACCTACTTCTAGAATTTTGACCGAGCCGTTGCTGTTTCGCTCGTTGCTGGGGACCATGTGGGGAATATTTTCACATCCATTATTATTATAGCTAGAGTTATAAAATTATGGTACTTACTACAGAAGTTTGTGAAATCCATGTGGAGTTAGACATTGTCGATGAAATCGCGGTTTCCAGTTAGCTTGCACTCTAAATTTATTTCGCATTATGATGACCTACATCTTACGGCTCCATCAAAAATAATTCTGTTACAATTTTTATTGATATGAAGAAGACTGGAAAGCCAACAAACTCCCATTCCATGTCTTTGTCCAATTTCGACTATTCGTATTAACAGCCATGTGGTCGAAAAGCTGGAGTTAATAGTTTCTATAGATTAGGAGATAACTGCAATTATAGACATCGACGTGAAATTCGGACACTTTAAAACTAATGCTGGTTGGGGGCCGGGGTGTCCGAGCGGGCTAGAGCGTCCGATCTTTATCTTGTTAGCGGCGTCTCTGGTTCTCGTCTCGGGCGGGCACCAATACAAGTTTTGAAAAGCTTGCATGTGCTCACCCGACCAGCGATTAGCTCTTCACCTCTGATAATAATCATGTGAAGCCTACAGGGACTGAAAGAAAACGTTCGATTAAAAAGTCTCTCCCCCCCCCCCCATCCCCCGGAATATACCCAATGAGGTCAAATCCAGGGTTATAAAATAAATTTATTTTAATTTTTTAACTAATCCCGTCCTCTAATCTCTGTTGACCAATATGCCTACCAAAAATATGTATAGTAGCCCAATAAAAGAAAACAGATCCCATTAAATTTACGAATAAAAGAATACAGGTGTATCCATTGGAAATTTCAAATATAATGAATTCCAACAGCGCGAATGGCTTCAATATATTGTTTTTCTAGTTTTTTGGAAATGCGAACTGTTCAAAATATCTGTGACTCTGCAGTATAATTCTACTTAATCAATGTAATCATACTTCCGTCATTTTGTTTCAGGTAAGTCGTTGGAGATCGATTCTAGAGGTACTATAAGAAGGAGCTGCCCTGTAAGTGATATTTGTTACCGACTCTATAACATTGCTCCTAGCCAGAATTATACATAAGGACGCGGACATTATAAAATAGGACTAATGAAATGAACGGACTCGTACGCGGGCGGGGAAAAACAAGCCGACAGTTATAGGTAACCGAGAGAGATTGTTTATAGTTCTTTGTGTTGCCGCATACCAACAAGCGTCAAAAATTACTTAATTATACTAAGCTAGAAGAACAATAGTTCTGTAAAAAATACTACGGCCCTGGGTGTTAACAACTTGTGCAGGCCATGCTGCGCCCAATATGCCCATAAGGCGACGTCAAGCAAAGCACTCACACAACCGTACACTCAATAATTACATTCATTCCAGATTTTAACTATAGCAGTAACAAAGATAATCTAGAAACAACGAAACACCCTAAAGATTATCACAGTCTGAGTCTTATACAGTCAAATAGGTGTATATTACAACGGAGAGGGAGCACAAGTACTTGTATTAAATTCCGCGGCTGCTTACGATGGCAATTATAGAGCTAATGATTATTAAAATGTACAAACATGGAGGCAACCAGTCTCTAATATCTCTAAAAACTAATATAATTTACATCGTAAGGGACGACATCGACTGGAATTTCTTTCAGCTTGCTAAAAATAGGTTGCAAGGTAGAGTGTTGAGACCATAAGGAAGGTTGTTGAAGAGCTGAACTGCCATTGTTTTCAAGAAGTAAGGGACAATAATTGACACTGGTCGATAATGATCACAACAATTGACATTAGTACTCTTCTTGAGCGCCGGGCTGACAACCTTAAATCTCCAGAAGCGTGGAAGATAACCAGACGCCATGGCCTAAACTAAGTATGTCAAAGGTTCAGCAATCCATGCAGCGACCGACTTCATGAGAGCCGAGTCGAAACCATAAATGTCTGTTGCCTTTGAATTTTTAAGTTTCATAATCGCCCCATAGACATCTTCAACTGTCACTTCCCTCATCTCAAATACACAGCTGGGCTTATCTGTTAAGGCCAACAGGGGCAGGGCATCCGAGTAATGGTTCATTGCATTGAATACAAGGCCAGTATAAGATCAGATTGCCTCCAGCAACGTATTTACCCTTGATGCAAACAATTCGCTAAAACCTGTTCCACCAAGCTTACTTGAGGGTGTTGATGACATGTTCGTCAGAAGCTTGTGGCGAATTTCCTTTTTTATCAGCTGCCAGGATTTGGGGGCCTTGATGCTTCACGATCATTGGAACCTATGGCAAGGGTTTTTACCAGATCGGTACTCCCTTTGGGCTGTCCTTATTGCCCCAACCAGTGACGCATCGCTTGGACCCAATTGAACTCTGCCAACTAGTTCATAACCGCAGTTCTATTTGGTTCCAATTCGTCATAAAATTTATGGACCTTCCTTGATGTTTTGTTCTTTATGACTTGTCTCCAGGGACAGGTGGAGTCTACAGCATCCAAAAGTCTTCCAAAAAAACTTGGAAACCCCACCATTTATGTTAATAGATCTGTTAGCACGAGATCTATAAACATGGTGTTGTTGGAGCATAGGAGGGAACGCAACCGAAACGTCACACTGCTGTGCCAAATGATCAGAGAACATGATTCCGGAAAATCTGCTCTCGCCGCTGCCAAACACAATATTTGTGAAGATGTTGTCGATGACCTGAGGCAGCCAACCGTGTCGGAGCCAAAATGGTTGGTTTAAGTCCATGGGGTGCATAAATATCCAGAAAAGCCCTAGAGAAATGGGATATCGCGTCAAAGTGCACATTGGAATCCCCAGTCATCCATGCTACAATAGGATGAGTGTTGTGGCTACAGGAGGCCAAAATCGAGTCAGCACTCCACGAAGATCTCCCTCTCAGCAGAAGACGTCCTTGGAGGCCAATACGCAGCTCAGACCGTGACAGGACGGTCAGACAGCTCCACATCGGACATCTCACAGACCATTTCCTGCGACCATGATGCCACTGTTAGGCTTTTAAATGTCAGGCCAGTATGCACAAAAATTACAAAACCACCACCGGAAGTCAGTTCACGACAAAATTAGTGAGGGTATACTGAGCTGTTTCTTCACTCTTCAACCTGTGTTCAGTAATACATACCACCTTTACACCAGGATTCCCGGCCAAATACTGATCCAGGATCAGTAACTTATTTCTTAAACTGCCCATATTTGAGTCGAAGATGGTAAGCTTCTCCCTGTATTCTAGTCATGTCGTCTTTTCAAACATGTATGCAGATTGCGCCAGGCAGTCATCAGGCAAATGACTGAAGAACTCAGAAACCAGTGCACCATGAGGCCACATCGTTTGCGAAAATTTGATCAGGTACGTTCGCACTTGTTAATAAAATGACGCATACGTGTTTTACTTGGTTTTCAACTTTAAACTCCTGATGTAGTTCAGATCCAGATCCTCGATGTGCTCTGCAACATGTCTGGCAGTGATAAATGGCGCAATACATGTCACAGACAGAGATCTATTCCGCTGTACCACCTCCGTAGAGCCAGTGGTCCTCAGTCCTACGAAAATTTCTTTCTTCCTTTTCCGTTCATGCGCAGTACCAAGTGAAGTTACAGGCCCCTTAGTGGGATTTGATTTATTTTTCCTCCTACCTACACCTTCATTCCAAGCGGTGCCCTCAGGACAAGAGCCTTAAATAATTACTTCAGCATTCGCACAGGTCAAGGCCTATCGATGAAACCTTATCAGGACGCTTGTTTACAAATGGATCAGTTTCAGTCAAAATGCAGTCTTGTTTACAAATGGATCAGTTTCAATCGGTTGCAGTCTGCCTGGAAGACGCGGGGGCGCGCTGGTAAACCGAACTTTCGCGCCGCAACGAACAAACTCTCCTATCATTTCGCTCTTGGCTACTTTCTGCCTCGTCCCTTTGGGTGGAGGGTGCCCAACAGCTGTCCACAACGTGTAACAGCTGTCACCCATCCAAGTACTAACATCGATCGTGGTATCTTGACTTTGGTAATCTCATGGGAACCCGCTTTTGTTTATTGTTCTGTGAATAATACACCTATGTATTCGTTCAGCAAAAAAATTTTTTTACACCTCCTCAAACATTTTTTTACGTTTCAAGGTGCTTAGATTCAGAAAATGCTATGTCCGCCGAACGCTTTACCATGCATACCGGCTTCATTTTAGGTATAAAAAATTCGTTATTTCGCACACATGCTCCAATTGAGCTCTAGTTGTGTCCCAAAACTTTGCAGCCCGATCGGAATATACCCAGGGGTGTTATGAGTGAAAAATGGGTATAAAAATAGATATATATTGTGTTTTAGTTAACATGAGCTTTTGAGGTATGGTTTTCCATGATTTTTGAGACGAGAAGACCGAATATGAAGTCGACTTTGACCAAAGAGTGGAAAACAGAGGTTCTAACGAAGTTTAAGCCTCAAATTTACTTTAAATTTACGTCTAAAATCGTCGTTCTTCCGCACACAGTTTGGGTCCCTATTTCGGAACACATTTGGGTCCTAGTTGTGCTCCGAAGCTGTGTAAAAATAGGGATTTTCGAGGGATTTTTGAGATTTCAGTGAACATGAGCTTGTGAGGTATCCTTTTCAATGTTTTTTAGTGCGAGAAGACCGAATACTAAGTTGATTTTGACCGAAGAGTGAAGAATTGAGGTTGTAACGAATGTTAGGCTGCCGAAATTCATATTTTTTTGTCAAATCCCCTGGAAATAGTCTGGAATCACCGTAAATTTGTATAATAACACTAGAAGTAGTATTAGCAGGTTGTCGTGAGTCCCTCCCGGGAACACTCCACTAACAACCTTAAAGCTCTCACCAATATTCCTATGTAAAAATTACCTTCCGTCAATAAACATCTGAGTGGGGAGACAGGCGACAGAATCCGGGGGACACAACCTGGTGCCCCACTACCAGCTCCCAACAGGGAGCTGGAGGGAGAGGACTCCAAGTCCTATATAACCCCGGATCCTGGAGCTTTAGCTTCATTCGACACTTCCTCTAACCAGCTCTCTCTTCTCTCTCTCCTACCTTCCTCCTCCCAGATGCCTGGTGGTATCCGCCGCTCTGGGAATTCACCTCCTACCTTCTCCCCTTGTCTACATCGGTGGATATCCGCCGCCTAGACAAGCACCTTCCTTCACCTACATCGGTGGATTACCGCCGCCTAGGTGAATTTCCTTCCTCTCGCCTACATCGGTGGATTACCGCCGCCTAGACGAGATTCCTTCCTCTCACCTACATCGGTGGATTACCGCCGCCTAGGTGAACTCCCTTCCTCTCACCTACATCGGTGGATTACCGCCGCCTAGGTGAAATTCCCTCGCTCTCATCTATTCACTCCTTCACGCCACCGTGATGATAAATTTAAATTCATCACAGTGGTGAACCCGACGTTCATCCAACCTTCTATCTACCCTTCCTACCACCTCATGTGTCGCCCCAGTCTAGTTCGGTGTCCCGAATTTTAAATTCACATTTAAAATAGTCAGTATAAATTCGCAATTTTTTGGCCCACCCGCAACCGCTCACACAGCTCTCAACTCTCCGCCGCAACCACATCCGCTGCCGCAAATTGCGAATTTTCAAATTCAAACACTCAAATTGAATTTTGTTCACAGACACCTCCACCATGGACCCGAACTCGCCATCGCCGCCGCTCCTACGGCCGTCCCTGCTGCAGCCGCCGACCACTGCGGCTTCTGACGCAACCGACAACCCCTTCACCAGCCTCTCACCACCCGGCTCCACCGCATCCGCCGCCGCCGCTGCCGCCGCCGCTGCAGCTGCCGCACACGCCGCCGCCGACGTCACGACGGCCTCGGCGTCATTCCCGCTGTCGCTACCCCCCCTTCTACACGCACGACCCCGCACTCTGGTTCTTCCAGGTCGACGCTGCGTTTTCTGCCGCCAACGTCCGCAGCCAGCGTACCCGCTACTCCCGCATTATCTCTCTACTACCATATGAGATCCTCCTGCAGACGTCAGACATCTCCCCCGACGCCACGGCCGCCTACGACGACCTCCGCGCACGCCTCATCAGCTTATACCAACCCTCCAAGATCGCACGTGTCGCAGCGCTCTCCCAGCCCCAACATCTCGGCGATTTGAAGCCCTCCCACCTATACCGTCGCCTACGTCACCAGCTACACGACGTCGTGACGGCCGACATCGCCCGAACATTCTGGCTGCGAGCCCTTCCCCACCCCATCCAGATGGCGCTCGCCAGCCACCTCGACGGACCGGACGAGCCGCTGCTCCGTCTAGCCGACACGGTTCACGACCTCGCCGCGGCCGCCAGCGTCACGGAAGTCGCCGCACCCCGCACCCCCACCCCGCGCAGGGACCGTTCACCGTCTCAAGAGCGCCTCCGGCCCCCCTCCCTCCACCGGCGCCGCTCCCTCTCCGTCGATCGCCGGCCAACCCCCTCCTCCGACCACCGACGCCAGCGCTCGGCCGACTGCCGCGCCATCTCCCCCACCCAGCAACGAAGAGGGAGGTCCCCAAACACGACAGCCCCCTCCAACTCCGCGCGCCCCACCAGGACCTACCTCCCAGCGGACCCCCCCCACCGATGTTTCTACCACGTGAACTTCGGTGGGGAGGCCCGCAAATGCCAGCCCCCCTGCTCCTACTCCTCCAAGCAGGGAAACGCGGACGCCCGCCGGTAAATCCGGCGGGCCCCCCTCCTCGCCAACACGGGGGGGACCACCACCAACCCCTCCCCGCCCGCATTCACACCACCTCTACCGAGCCTCGCTACCCCTCCTACGCCGCCGCCACGGCTGCCAACCTCCCGGCCGCATCTGACGACGCCGCAAAACACACCACCCCTCCATCAACTGACACCCCACCCCGAGTCAGCCCCTCCAAGCCCGCCTCCAGGGCAGCCAACCATCCGGCCGCCACTAGCGCCGCCGCTACCGTTCCCCCACCCCGGAACGGCCCCTCCAAGCCCGCCTCCAGGGCAACCAACCCTCCGGCCGCCACTAGCGCCGCCGCTACCGTTCCCCCACCCCGGAACGGCCCCTCCAAGCCCGCCTCCAGGGCAGCCACCCTTCCGGCCGCCACTAGCGCCGCCGCTACCGTTCCCCCACCACGGAACGGCCCCTCCAACCCCGCCCCCAAGACAACCACCCCTCCGGCCGCCACTCGCGCCGCCGCTACCGTTCCCCCTCCCCGGAACGGCAAAAAAACGCCCCGCGTCTCCTTCGCGGAGGACCAACCACCGCCATCGCACCCGCCCATCACCTCGGACGAACCAAGCCCCCCCCCTCCGACAGACCCCAACACCTCAGCAATTTTACCACACTCCGCCCCAGCTCACCAACGCCTGTTCCTAAAATGCTCGAAAACGCACGTCCCGTTCCTCGTCGACACAGGGGCGGCGCTCTCCATATTCCCGAATAATATTCTCCGGCGACAGGCGCGTTGTTACCGGCAACTCCTCTACGCCGCCAACGGTACCACCATCCCCTCGTACGGGACGTACCGCTCATCAATCCATATGAGCGGGCTCGCGTACGAGTGGGAATTTACCGTGGCGGACATGGAGAAAGCTATCCTGGGGGCCGACTTCCTCGCATATTTCGGCCTCCAGGTAGACGTCCGTAACGCGCGCCTGCTCGACCCCTCCACCCAGAAACCCATCCCCGGGTTCATTCATGCGGTGGATCGTCCCCCATCCCAGTTTGAACAACTCCTCCTACACTACAAACCCCAGCGCCGCCCCTCAGCTCACATCTCACAGACCCAGCACTACATTGAAACCTCTGGCCCCCCAATATCCGCAAAAGCACGACGCCTCCACCCCCTCCAACTCTCACAGGCCCGCAAACACTTTGATAATCTCATCAAGGAAGGCATTATCCGTCCCTCCAAATCCCCGTGGGCTTCTCCACTACATATTGTGCAGAAGCCTAACGGGGATATCCGCCCCTGCGGTGACTACCGCCGCCTCAATGCCCGCACAACCCCAGATCTCTACAACGTCCCGCATCTCCGGGACTTCTCTTCCCACCTCCACAACACAACCATCTTTTCTACACTCGACATCTCTCGTGCCTTCCATCACATTCACATCTACCCCCCTGACGTTCCTAAAACAGCTATCATCACCCCTTTCGGCCTGTTCGAGTATATCAAAATGGGTTTCGGCCTCCGTAACGCTGCCCAAACATGGCAGCGTTACATGGACAACATTCTACGAGGCCTACCCTTCGTATTCTGTTTTTTGGACGACGTACTGATCGCTTCCCGGGACCCAAAAGAACACCTCGCACACCTGAAACAGGTTCTTGACATCTTCGCCGCCGAGGGCCTCACCATAAACGCTCCGAAATGTGTCCTCGCCCAACCCTCCGTCCGCTGCCTCGGCCACCAGGTTTCGTCCGAAGGAATAAAACCCCTACCGGACAAAGTGCACACCCTCACCGATTTCCCACAACCCAACACTGTCTCAGAACTCCGCCGTTTCCTGGGTATGTTGAACTTTTATCGTAGACACATCAAACACGCAGCACAACATCAACAACCACTCATACACGCTATCCCACAACCGGCAAAGAAAAACGATAAACGCCCCATTTCCTGGACCCCCACCCTCACAACCGCCTTTCAACAATGCAAACAGGACCTAGTAGACGCCGCTCTATTGGCCCATCCCGATCCCCATGCCCCCCTCTCCATCACCACGGATGCGTCCGACTGGGCCATCGGGGCAGTACTCCACCAACACACCGGCGCCACCCCCCAACCTCTCGGCTTTTTCTCTAAAACTCTGTCCCCCACACAAAAAAATTACTCCACCTTTGACAGAGAACTCCTCGCCATCCACGAAGCCATCAAACACTTCCGTGACTTCGTGGAGGGCAGGCAGTTCTCTGTCATCACCGACCACAAGCCCCTCACCCACGCCCTCCTCCAAAACCGAAAATCAGCCTCCCCCCGTCGCCTCCGGCAACTCGAATTTATCGGACAGTTCACGTCCGATATTCGTTATTTGCCGGGGGCCGACAACTGCGTCGCCGACGCGCTCTCCCGCCCCACCCCTGCGCCGGTGGCGGAGTTACTGCCCTTCCCTTCCCCGCAAACCCTCAAAAACCACCAAACTCCTACTTCCGATCCCGCACTTTCAAATCTCATCTCCGCCTCAAAATTGGAACAGCTGCCTCCCCTCGATCTCTGGTGCGACGTATCGGCCGATACACCGCGCCCGTACGTCCCACCGGAGCTGAGGAGGCAGTTGTTCCTACATTACCACTCCCTCCATCATCCCGGCATTCGGGCGAGCCGGGACCTCATCAAGACGCGGTACTTCTGGCCCCATATGAACACGGATATACGTACCTGGGTTCTGGGGTGCCAGAAGTGCCAGCAATTCAAGGTCTCGGCTCACCCCCATGTACCTCCTCAACCTATCCCCGATTCTCTCCCGTGGGAACACGTCCACTTGGATCTGGTCGGCCCTCTTCCCCCCTCCGAGGGGAAGAGATATTGCCTCACCATGATCGACCGTGCGACAAATTGGGTAGAGTGTATCCCACTCGCCCACATTACCGCGGACGCCGTCGCCGCGGCCTTCCTCAATCAATGGATCAGCCGCTACGGCTGTCCGCGGACACTCACGGTCGATCAGGGGAGGCAATTTGAATCAGCCCACTTTGCCGACCTGCTCCGTTCCCTCGGGATTCAGAAAATCCGCACCACTCCTTATCACCCTCAATCCAACGGGAAAATAGAGCGGTGGCACTCGGTCCTCAAGCAAGCCATCTCCACATCAGCCACTTCACCTTCATGGACCAAAACCCTCCCCTACGTTCTACTTAGCCTCCGCACTTCCGCCCGTCCTTCAGACAACACAAGTCCCGCACAACACGCTTTCAGAGACCCCATTCGATTACCGGCCGACATTTTCCCTCCACACAACACCCCGTCCATTAACAGGGAACCGTTACACACCTCAACACCGACAAACGACACCACTTACCCAAAACGCTTTTACACTTCCACGCATATGTACTTGAAAGAGCCCGGCATGCATAAAACCTTTCAGCCCCTTTATGCCGGGCCCTTTCAAGTCATCCGCACAACACCAACCACCGCGACCCTGCTAATGGACGGGAAACCCCACACCGTCCCTTTCGCCCGCTGCAAGCCCGCCCCTGTTCTCCCTCAACCAACGTACACTATCAGTCTCCCGCCGTCTGTTTGCAATGCAACACCTCTCTCCACCACAACAGTCTCCCCCGTCGCCGTTTCCGGATTTCGATTCGGATCCGGAAATGGCGGCGATACTCCGGGACGTGTACGTCCCGGACCCGCTCTCCCCCCTACCCCCTTCGCCCGGACCTACAACATCGCTTCCATTTTTCCCGCAACGGATTTCCGGACTTCCTCCCCGGCCCCGGCGGTGGAAGTACCCCCAGTGGCGCATACTGCGCGAATTTCGCGCAGCGCAAGCCACCGGGGTACACCCCCCTTACATCCCAATAGATCCCCTTATAGACCCGCTCCTCCACCAGTTTCGCCTCACCCTGCTTATGCCACCCCCTCCACCCCTTCCAAACATCACTCCCCCCGTCTTCAACGGACCCCCGCCCCCCAAATTTCAACCCCCTCTTGCTCCTCCCCCTTTTTCAATTTTCGACCCCCCAATTTTAAATTCTACCCCACCAACACCCCAACCCACCAAGCCCACAACACCCCCTCTTCCCCCATCCCCGCCGGGGATATCCACAATAGTTCCCGCCGGGACGAAAAGGTCCGGGCGCCGCAACAGACGACGGGAGCGTCCCTCGCCCCGCGTCCCGGCGGCCAAGTCCCCCGCCCCGCTCTGAGCAATCACGGCGGGGCCTTGAGATTTCGGGACAGTGCTTGTGTTTCATTATCCCACACGCACTGTACCGAACCTCACAGCCCCGCCGTGGCCACTTCGTCGCAGCGGGCATCATCCACATCCAACCACACACTACACCCACCTTTTCACTACACCCACACACTCAATACACTTCACCACACACAACCCACACCCAGGGAACGGCGGATCTCGCAACCCCGCTCAATTCTGTCTCCCCTGAACCCGTACCTAAAAATTGTAAATACCTGTACATACCTGTAAATACTACCTGTAAATACCTTGCAAATATCTAACTATCTAACTACTATCTAACTATCAAAATACTATCTAACTATCACTCCTCTTATCATCATCATCAACCTCATCACCTTTGTAAATATTGACACTTCATCAAATTTTTCATCACACCCTCCTTGTACATATGTTTCCCATCATCAAATTTCGTCTACTTACATCTACTTACATCTACTTACGTCTACTTATATCTACTTATTTCTACTCATGTCTACTTATGTCTACTTATGTCTACTTATGTCTACTTATGCCTACTTATCCTACTGCCTGTATATCACCCTAGTTTTAAGACACCTCCGGTCACTCTTCTGCCTTCAGCACTGCAATTGTTTGTTTCAGCCTTCAGCTCCTGTATCCTTGCGCCTTCAGCTCCCCTTTTTGTTTCCGCAGCCCTCAGCCACTGTCAACTTGAGCCTTCAGCTACCTCAAACATTGGTTCGAACTGGGGGGACCTCTGTCGTGAGTCCCTCCCGGGAACACTCCACTAACAACCTTAAAGCTCTCACCAATATTCCTATGTAAAAATTACCTTCCGTCAATAAACATCTGAGTGGGGAGACAGGCGACAGAATCCGGGGGACACAACCTGGTGCCCCACTACCAGCTCCCAACAGGGAGCTGGAGGGAGAGGACTCCAAGTCCTATATAACCCCGGATCCTGGAGCTTTAGCTTCATTCGACACTTCCTCTAACCAGCTCTCTCTTCTCTCTCTCCTACCTTCCTCCTCCCAGATGCCTGGTGGTATCCGCCGCTCTGGGAATTCACCTCCTACCTTCTCCCCTTGTCTACATCGGTGGATATCCGCCGCCTAGACAAGCACCTTCCTTCACCTACATCGGTGGATTACCGCCGCCTAGGTGAATTTCCTTCCTCTCGCCTACATCGGTGGATTACCGCCGCCTAGACGAGATTCCTTCCTCTCACCTACATCGGTGGATTACCGCCGCCTAGGTGAACTCCCTTCCTCTCACCTACATCGGTGGATTACCGCCGCCTAGGTGAAATTCCCTCGCTCTCATCTATTCACTCCTTCACGCCACCGTGATGATAAATTTAAATTCATCACACAGGTGAATCAAGACAATTAAATGGTACTATCAATGATGAAAGATAATCTGTAAACAACGAAAAAACCGAGCCTAATTCGTGTTTTTGGGGGCTAAAACTGGTAGAAACCATCAAAAACACTATTTCAATGATTGCACATGGAAGAAACAATTAAGTGAACAGCCTGCATTTCTGTTCGTATGTCCAGTAGAATAATAAACCCATGTGACAAGGACTTTGCAGCGTTTTTCTACCATAAGGCCGTTGGGCAAATCCTGATGGTTAGAAAACCGATGGGGGTTCGCAACTGAACTGCATTATAATCGGTTGAATGAACTATTCAAGGTGGTGGATTCGCGGTCATACCTACATACAGACAGAAACTGTATTAGGCACTTCCGCTCAATACCCTCATTTCAATTTATATTGTCATTTAAAAGCTGTATACATGACGATACATTTAGTAAGTAAGAATCTCAGCCCTGCACGCTGGTTCGTTTGCTGGATAGCCTTCAACTGTAATTATTTCACAAAACCAGGCGCTCACTACCAGCAGACTCCCGGATTTCGCCTCACACATTCAACTGAGACTTTCGAGGTCCCCTACGCCGCTCACACCCAGAATATTCATCAGAGTCGAATGACCCCTTTCCAGTTAATTCTGAACCAGCTGCCGTTCCCTGAAAGTTGGGATCCAGGTTAAACTGAAATAAAAGGGCGTAACTTCACATCGGAAACCCCGAGGAACGAGAAGGCGCCAAGACACAAGTAGAATTCATAATATTGTTAGCAGGAACTAGCTTTTGCGGTGCAAAAGGGCTGAAACTGGTCTTTGTTGTTCTATTTCCCTCCATTTTAGGTGTAGCAACCCCCCCCCCCCCCCTCGCGCTACCACCACCACCACCAACAACAACCTTTTGCGGTACGGGAACAGTAGTGGAAATTCCTTCTAAGGGTTTCTGGCACGTGACGGTTTCCTGATCAAAAGCAGAACTTACTGTAGGATTTGATTCATGAACCACAGGCGTGGGGAAATGGAGTGAGGTGAGAATTCAACCTCCGAAGCTTCAGTATAATATCTGCTTATGTTCAACTTATTGTCAGAAGTATGAGTATTGTGAGAAGAGCTTTCAACCTCACCTTTCATTTTGCGTTTCATCAATAAGAGAGTTGTATCCACCGCTGATAATAAATATTTTTAGTTCCTATGGTTATTGTCATAAACTATGATATTTTAATCCAGCATCTCTTTCCAACCCGTATTTCGCCATTAAGTCCAGAGTGCGCTTCAAGATCCCTTTCCCAATCCTAAAATGCTGCAAATTGTTTAACGGTTTATTATTTACCTGTATAGAGCCTCTTCTGCGTAGATCACTGTTTTCTGTGGTCACTACCTGAAGTATTAATTCGTCATATGTTTGCATCGTATCCAGGAACCCGTTTGAATTTAAAATTTCACCTTTTCCATAATTATTACTATTCAGTTTGATTCCGACTAATAAAGCCTACTATTTGGTAAAATATTCTTACGGTTTATACTACAATTTATTCGTCGGAATCTATTGTTGACAATGGAACGCGTACTCCGGCCTCCAGTGCTGGATCTGAAACCAGATGCTCCATCTGCTCCTACGCTTTGGCGCCACTGGCATCAACGGTTCCGGAACTTCCTTCGCACTATGGAGGTTACCGAGGAAGAGAAGCTCCTCATCCTAATCATCTTTATCGCCTCAGAAATCTTTGAGTACGTGAGTCTTTCTCAAACATACAATGACCCTATAAACATTCTTAAAGAGGCATTCGAGAAAACGCCAAACGAGGTAGTGACCAGACACTTACTTTCTATTCGTGATCAACAACCTAACGAGTCTGTTCATAGATACATGGTTCCCTTAAATCAATGAGTAGGGATTGCCAATTCAAGGCTGTTACGGCCGAGATGTACCGAGATGAGTGCATCCGTGATTCATTCATTCGCGGATTGCTCAACCATTTCATTCGCCAAAGATTACTCGAGAATATAGCATTAACGTTAGAGGAAGCACACTCGCAAGCGCGTCCCCTGGAACTGGCAGGTATCCATGAGCAGAGATACTGTGAGCCTAGCCCAATGATTAACGCTGTCTCTACTCCTATACAACCGACGAACGATTCCGCCACAGTGGCTTATGAAGCGCCCCAAATTAATGCAGTAAGAACAAGATCATTATGCTATTTTTATTATAAGTCAAAACATCCTCGCTCATCATGTCTAGCTCTGAAAGACAAAGATGCCATAACTGTGATAAAGTTGGACACTGGATGAGTGTCTGTCTCTAACAGAATACAGTCAAATCGTTAGGAAATAGTACTAAGACCTCTATGGCAGCTACAGTCACGCTCCCTATATGTTCATCCGGAATATCCAAAGTCAAAACGAGTGTGCTGGTTGACGGCCACCAGATCTGCGGCATGATTGATTCAGGTAGTGATATCTGCATTAAATTAGGAAACAGCTGGGAATTTTGGCATGATTATTCACAAAACATTCGACAAGGTAGGATTGGCATCTAAAAGTCACCACGCAGACATCCTAGGGAAATGTGAGGCCGACACCATGCTCGGCCACTCATATCCAAAAGTTGAGGTTTGTGTTATGCCCGACCTTTGTTTCGAGCTGATCGTAGGTCGGAATTTGTTTCAACAACATTCAAGCGTCCTGTTCGACTTTGGAGGCCCAAAGGCTCCATTACAGGTGTGCGTTGCAGTCGCGGACTTGGCCCCAGCCCAGCTTTACCAAACCTTACCAGCGACTGTAGACCAATAGCAGTTAAGTGAAGATACTCGATTCATTGAAACAGAAATTCAGAAACTAATTATTGATGACGGCATTATCAAAGAAAGTATTTCTCCTTGGCGAGCCCAGATCTTGGTTGCCGGGGGAGGGAATCACAAACGCAGAATGTGCATTGACTATTCGCGCACTGTCAACCGTTTTACTCAACTCGATGCCTACCCTCTTCCTAGAATTAGTGACATTGTGAACAAGGTTGCAGGTTATTCCATCTTCAGTACCAGCGACCTCCGAAGCGCGTATCATCAAGTACCCATTCCTGAGCAGGATCTGCAATACACAGCTTTTGAGGCTTGTGGTAAACTTTTCCAATTCACTCGCATTCCTTTTAGAGTCACAAATGGAGTGGCCGCATTCCAGAGGGTAGTTGATGCCATCATCAGGGAAGAAGGGCTGAAGGATACTTTTGCCTACTTGGATGACTTGACAATCTGTGGGAAGAATCAGAAGAAACATGACCTTAACCTGGAACAATTCATGGAAGTAGCTTCCAAATACAGCCTTACTGTGAATAATGAGAAGAGTTCTTTCTCCCTTCGAGCCATATACATTCTTGGACATGCTATCAGTAACCATTCAATACGTCCCGATCCCAGTCGGCTCAAGCCTTTATTCGAGTATCCCCTACCAACGGACCAGGCATCCCTGAAGAGAGCCCTTGGGATGTTTTCCCATTACTCAAAATTCATCCCAAAGTTTTCTGAACAAATCAAGCCCCACGTAAACAACTCGTTTCCACTATCTGAGGATGCAGTACAGGCTTTTACAGGTCTGAAAACAGCCGTAGCAGATCTTCTCGCACTCACATCGATATAGAGAATGACGTTCCATTCTGCGTAGAAACTGATGCTTCTGACACTACAATCGCAGTCACACTTACACAATCTGACAGACCTGTTGTATTCTTCTCAAGAACATTATGAGACTCAGAAAGACGTCACTCATCGATCGATAAGGAAGCTTTTGCCATTGTAGAGGCCATTCGATATTGGAGACATTTCCTATTGGGGCGACATTTTACTCCTGTTACTGACCAACGTTCAGTATCTTTTATGTTTGACTTGAAGCATTCAGGGAAAATCAAGAGAGATTGTACGATGGCGCATGGAACTATCATGTTACTCCTATGACATAATATACCGGCCCGGAACACAGAACCACGCAGCAAATGCTCTCAAAAGGGTATGCCACATTTCAAACAATCTCCCTCATCTTTCTGACCTCCATCGTTCACTCAGTCACCCGGGATTAACAAGAATGAACCATTGGGTTCGAAGCAAGAACTTGCCATTTTCTTTGGAAGAAGTACGCAGGGTCACTTCGTCAAGTAGAATCTGTTCTGAAGTGAAACCGCAATTTTTCAAGCACAAAGGGACTCTAATAAAAGCCACAGCCGCGGTCGAGAGACTTAACATGGAATTTAGGACACAGGTTCAAGCTGTAGGAAATGTTTCTTGCTAACGATTATCGATGAATGTTCTAGATTTCCGTTCGCTTTTACTTGCCATGACGTCAGCTCCGAGACTGTTAACAAATGCCTACAACAGTTTTTCTCTATCTTTGGGGCACTTGCATATATTATACTGACCGGGGAGCACCATTCATGTCACGGGACTTGAAAACTTTCCTGAGTGAATATGGAACTGGACAAGTCGAACGGTTAAATGGGGCACTGTGGAAGACAATCGAACTTGCCACCAAGGAGAATGGCTTCCATATACGCAATGGGAAATCGTCCTTCAGGATGCACTGCATGCCATACGGTCGATGCTTTGCACATCCACTAACTGCACGCCTCACGAACGGATGTTCCACCACCGCGTCGCTCTAGGAATGGTAGCTCCACTCCGACTTGGCTCCTGAATCCGGGACAAGTTTCATTGAGTAAGTTTGATCGCAGCTCGAAATTTTATCCACTTGTTGAAGAAGTTATACTGGTGGATGGTGGACATGACTACGCGCGAATTCAGTATCCTAATGGTCGAGAGAATACTATTTCCTCCAGACATCTTGTGCCATTGGGAGAAGAGAGATGCGTTCCCGAGCCATCTGAAGAACCATTCATCGAAGCTGACGACCCCTGCGTCGAGGGTGGAGGTACCAACGGCTTATCTGAAGCCTCAGAAGAATTTACGCCACCAACGCCAACCCCTTGATACCGCCTACCCCTCTGCCCAATCACCCGGGACCAACCCCAGGAACGCCTGAGTCCTGTCAGGCATCCCCTCCTGTTCGGAGACGTACGCGAGCTCGAAACCCCCAGGGTACCTGGCTGACTATGTCCCATTCTAAGGGACGGGGTGAATGAAGTATTACTTCGTCATATGTTTGCATCGTATCTAGGAACCCATTTGCAATTTCATCTTTTCCATAATTACTATTCAGTTTGATTTATACTAATAAAGCCTACTATTTGGTAAAACATTCTTACGGTTTATACTACACTACCTACCCCCGAGCTCCCCCCAGGATAGCCCTAAATGGAGTACTGGAGCCGGCCTGGGAATTAGAGCTTCATATAAATACGCCGGATTCAACAATTCAGTCATCAACTGTTTGTAGTTATTTATGAAGCAATCATAAGGCAAAATAATAAACCGTTGTGTAGTAATTTACCTGTATAGATACTCCTCCTACGTAGATAGTATAATGAACCGTTCAACGGTTGTTCGATTTGCAAAAGTACCTTTCAACAAAACGTTGTGTAATAATTTACATGTATAGATGCCCCTTCTGCGTAGATAGTATAGTAAACCGTTGTTTAATAATTTAACGTTGTGTAATAATTTACCCAATAATACTTCAACGTTTGTTCAAATCGCAAAAGTACGTATCAACAAAATCCAAAAGAGCCATCATTTTTCAAATGAAATAATATCTCAGAACAACCAACTGGACTTTATACAGCCATCCGTGATTATAATCACGTGCTCCCTAGCGATGATATCTGGGCCTGATTTATACCGTTTTATTGACGATCATGTTGACGAAGCTTTTCGGTGCATATGAACGGTTGGCGTACAATGCTCCGGTTGGTCTAAAAAAATTCTTAGTTCAAGATCAATTTAAAAATGTAAAAAGACCATACCCATCTATCGTAAGTTTTTTAGCTACGGCGTTCTGAAAATATCAACCCCTATTTTTCACCCCTTAGAGATGACTGGCAGTAACGCCGAGCTTCGAGGACCAAATAGACCCCAAACGGGGTCTAAAAACCAAATTTCATTAATTTTGGTTCATGGTAACTAAGAAAAGTGCAAAGTACGGCGTTCGGCGGACGGGCAGAAATTTTTTTATTGCATTTTTGGATTCTATACCTTGAAACGGAAACCATCAAATTTTGAGGGGGTGTTAATTTTGTTTTCATGCTTGATTCCATATATGTTCATTATCAAAAATAATGAACCAAAAGGATTGAAAACCTCCAAAACCCCTCTTATGGGTTAAGCGGGGGAGTGTGTGGGGTTTGTGGGGGAATCAAATCAGTATCGAAATCCACTCACCACCTTGTATATTTTACTCAACCGATTCTTTCGCAGTGTAGAAGCAAACACCATGTAGGGAAGTATCAGTCATAATCACGCTGGCAAACCCAAAATCAGCTGTTTCTTACATTTAGTGGCGCCATTGTCGGCTACAGCACATTCTGTTTGACGATCCAACGACCACAACATTGAAATATCTGGTGGTAAGACCCGAATTTAGGTGTTTTCGAGATTTTTCGCAGAATTACATAATTAAGCTATTGCAATTAGCCCAAAATTTACTCCATTTTGAATATTTTTACGGTTCTTTTTTGTTTCAGAGCATTCTGAATCCATCCCTTGATTAGGACAATGTGTCACTACAGACGAAACCTGAGCATCGCTACGAAATGAAAAATCATAAATAATTTCCTCAAAATGTTTAAAACGTATGTTTAAAACGAAAGGATAAAATCAAGGATACGAATTTTTGGAATAGGTAGGTGCTACCAAACGTTTCAGTTTCGCGGGGTAAATGTGAGGTTTCGGGGTCAAAAATAGCTGATCATTGGTGAACATTGCTGAAAATTATTACTCAAAATTGATATAGAATCACCATAAGTATTATAGAATGGTAACTTGATACAGTAATTACTATTTCAATATTGAAATATTTATTTTATATTTCTCCAAAGAAAGAGTGGGTCAGATTCAAATCTCTGGTGGCCACAAATCACTTTTTGAATAATAATTTTGGTTTATTATTTTCAATAATGAACCATTGGAATCGAGCATGAAAAAAAAAAAAATTCTTACCCCCCCTCAAAATATGATGGTTTACGTTTCAAGGTATTTAGAATCCAAAACTGCAATAAAAATATTTCTGTCTGTCCGCCGTACGCCGTACGCCGTACGGGCCACTTTTCTTAGTTACCATGAAACAAAATAATATGAAATTCGGGTTATAGGTTCCGTTCGGGGTCTAGTTGGTCCTCGAAGCTCGGCGTTACTGTCAGTCATCTCTAAGGGGTTCAAAATAGGGGTTGAAATTTTCAAAACGCCTATACCATTTTTGGTTTATTATTTTCAATAATGAACCATTGGAATCGAGCATGAAAAAAAAAATTCTTACCCCCCCTCAAAATTTGATGGTTTACGTTTCAAGGTATGTAGAATCCAAAACTGCAATAAAAATATTTCTGTCTGTCCGCCGTACGCCGTACGGGCCACTTTTCTTAGTTACCATGAAAAAAAATTGATGAAATTCGGGTTATAGGTTCCGTTCGGCGTCTAGTTGGTCCTCGAAGCTCGACGTTACTGTGCGTCATCTCTAAGGGGTTCAAAATAGGGGTTGAAATTCTCAAAACGCCTATACCATTTTTTTTACGTAAATATTTTTACGGTTTTAAATATTTCTTGAACTTGCGAGTTTTTTAAGACGATCCGGAGCATCGTACGTCCAGCCGTTCGTTCACAGTAAGGCCCCAAAGTTTGCACCGACAGGCATTTTCGACTCCAGTGTGAATGAAATTGTATACAATTCAAACCAAATCTCGTCACCAGAGACGCGCCCACAATAGGAATTTGTGAATACGGCCAATCATTGGTAGGGATCACCTGATTATATTGGCGGAGTATGAAGTCGAGTTGGTTGTTCTGTGATATTATTTAATTTGAAAAATGATGGCTCTTTTGGAGTTTGTTGGTAGGTAGCGAAACTTGAACAAACGTTGAAGTATTATTGATGGGTAAATTATTACTACGGTAAATTATTACTCAACGGTAAATTATTACACAACGGTTCATTATACCATCTACGTAGAAGGGGCTGGAGTTTGTTGGTAGGTACTTTTGCAACTTTTTTCACTCCTCATCAACAATTTCTTTTCAGAACTTCATTATGTGTGTTTCTTTTTGTTAGGTACTGTTTGTCATCGGCAGAATTATTTTAGCAACATTTAACTCGTGATTTAGGTAGGTACCTAGTAACGAGTACGGGGTTAGGTACTAACCTACGGAGGGTCTGCGATCTACATAATATGTATATAATAGAATAGTACATATTATATTATATAGACGGGTTATCTATACATAGAGCTGTGATCTGTAACAGAAGGGTATTCTATACAAAATAATAAACCGTTGTGCAGGGATTTGCAGCGTTTTTGCCATTGCGCTCGCTTCGAGACGAGGCCGAGACAGATATTTTCATTGTTATTTGGGCATTGGGCTACCGTGTATTGCGCTTATATATTTTGTTTTTTAAATCTGAATACATTACCTATTATCTTTGTTGTTCTACAGTTCGTCAGGGATGCATTATCTCTCCTTTATCACGTGTGCCTATTCAACTTGTACTCAGAGTCAATATTCAGCGAGGCGCGTGAGTCCGTAGAAAAGCGATTAAAGTTTATGAGGTATGGTTCAACGTTATCCGTTATGCTGAAGATTCAGTACTGATAGCCGGCTGCAGGGAGGATGTACAGTTCCAGTCAGGTACCATCACCTTTGAACGTGAATGTTTCAGAGAAATGTGCTAGACGTAAATGTTTCGGAGAAAGGACTAGACGTAAATGTTTCAGAGAAAGGTACCGTCACTTTTTTTTTAGCCAAAAAGACTAGACGTAAATGTGTCAGAGAAATGTTTATGACCATTCCGGCATGACGGATGGCACGATCCAGGGCTTCCAACTTCTGATTAACTGTCGATTTGTTCAGAGGGTGCAGGATTTCAAATATTTGGGACAATTGGAGCACGTATCAGAGTTCAAGTGTAGGATAATGGCATCCTGCAGCTCATTAGTGAAGTTCAGGAAAGGTTTGCTGAACAGTGATTTTGACTTAGAACTGGATCCATTTCCTTAAGTGATAAATTCGTTATTCAGTACGGCATGGAGGGCTGGACGATAGAGAAGGCATCGTTGTACTGACTACATGAAGTGTTTGAGATGTGGTGCTGGCGCATCCTGAAGATACTGTGGGTCCGTGGGCGGCCAAGATGACAAACATGGAGGTGCTGAGACAAATTATAGGTGAGGAAAGAGGACCTCTGCGAAGAAGCGGAAAGTTGTTTTTCTCGGGTATGTCATCCGCAACAAAAAATACCTACCGTATTTGGAGCTCAATATTGAGGGCAAACTCAGGAAAGGCAGGGAAAGGAGATGAATGTCCGGGATGCAGAACATTAGGAACCGTACCGGACTCTGAAATGTGGAAATAATATTGTTAAAATGGCAAAAGTAGTTGCTAAAATCCATTAGTGGATTGCGGATCAAGGAGTTGTCAGGCAGTGGCAATGAAGATTGGTGGTGGGGAGGGGGGGGGGGGGCGATGAGGTGGATCATTTAGGTTGATACAGCACAGCTTTGACGATACTCGTGCTCAAGATGGTGCTCACCAACTATGGGCCAGTTCAAGACCGAGACTATCGCGGCATCAGGAAGTGTGGGACTAACCGATAAGCCATGAGGCTTTACTGTCAGATTCCAACCAAGGTAGATAGTGTCATACCAACAGTTTCTCCAAAGTGCGTATTTCATCCGTCGCCCTTTCATTTCGCCGAAGAATATCCGGTATGAGCCAAGAACAAAATCTGCCCTTCTCCGTGTACCAACTGTTTTTGAATTCACTTTAAATGAAGACGGATCGGGGCGCACTCCGAATTTCCGATTTTTTTATTCTTTTTTGGGGGAAGCGGAAAGAGTTAGGGCCTCAGTCCGTTGCTCCCAATTACCGTCAGGCATTGATTGGCGCCTTTTCACCAGGAGCCTCTCTGGCTTTTTTCTTCCCTTCAATTTTCTCTCCCCCCTTACCCCCTCACCCCTTCACATTTCCTCTCCACCTTTCTTTTTTTCTCTACATTCAAAGTAAGGAATAAATTGGGGGCTGCCTGTGATAGGCAGAGAAGGATATCCAGTGCACGAGGCTACTCGGTTTCACTCAAGACCTGATTGATTCCTATTGTCCAAGAACTTTTTTGTTTGCGAGGTTCCAGGATTTCTTTGTATTTAGATAATGGAAGGGATAGGAAAGCAGGCCTAATCCTAAACTTTGTGGTGGGTAAGATTGAAGGGCTACCATTCCGAAACTTCATTTGAAAATAGTTTTACTTGTTTTGAAAAGTAAAATGCCTATGTGCATTAAACTAAACTCAACATCATTATGTAAACACCTCGGTTGTGGTGCTAAACCCGGTGAGAAACTACCTAAGTAGGTACATAATATTTCTCCACAACAGTTTATTGCTCTCCGCGTGGCTAACCCTTCTGTTTTGGACATTGAATTATAACTAGGGCAATTGGTTTCAATTCGATGGTTTAGGTTACTGCTCTGGTCACTTTCCTGGAATGTCCGTAACCCGTAACCATACAACAGAACTTTTCAATGCATGCAAGAGCTCGAATATTGAGGGGTGGAACCTAAATAGTCCAGTATCCATCGAAATCTCGATTGCAGTCAGAGTTTCGTTTTAGTGGACTCTTCCGTAGTAGTGTTACAAAAAATATCTCGGGGGAAAAAAAAACTTGATATTAAAAAAAACCATGAGTGATTCGAATAAGCTGTCTCTACTATCAACTTCTGACCCCAATCGACCAAAAAGACGTACAACGTATGCTGAACTGGATATCACATTTCCTGCCTTCTTCCATTTTCATTTTCCGTCGGAGAGTTGGAATGAAAGCGCAGGACTGCAAAGTGCCACAAAGCTCCAGGAAAATAGTGTATTCCATTTGAATGTTTTAAATATGCTTACCCCGAGTTTCCTGGACGTTGTGTTGAGGTACAAGGTACTCTAAACTGGGGGAATTTCCAAGCTAATTCAGGGAATAGGTCATGTTCTTTATTTAAGAAGGCAAGAGCGGTTTGCTGTGAGGAGTGGTGTCATCAAAACTCCTTTAATCCACGTAAACACTCAAATTTCAGAAATAGGGGTTCCTTGTTTATGTACCTGTGCTAGGATTCGGATCCTACCGATTTCTCTAACGGAAAGATTTTATTATGGTTTCTAGGAATCACATGTGCGGAACTAAATTTGGTCCTTGATGGCTAAAACGCAAAATGCAAATCGAAATTCTCGTAGCCATAAAACTTTCCCTGTTCTGCATGCTTACTGTGGCTAGTCTGTGACAAAAGAGGTTAGAAAATATGAATAAACATTACAGAAAACAGTCAGTCAAGCTTCCCGACAAAATGGAGAGTAAGTAGGGTAAATAACAGGGGTCTGGCCCACCACTTCCGGAGACACCTGATTAATTTCCGGTGGCCTTGAGTTCAGTTCCGCCAGAGCGTAATTTTATTATCTCAACCGGGTATCTTCGATAATATCTAGAAATGAAGAATATGGACATCATCAAGGTCACACAGGTGAACCGACATGAATGAGTTTACTTTCGTAGTTTATATGCATTTAATTTTTTTTAAATTTCATTTTAATATAACAACTAGTTACACAAATGTAATTTTACAAGCCACTATCTCGTTATTCCCTTCGAATACCTTTACGCATTGATTTTATGGTGAATGCTTACAAGCAGGCACTTCTCTAGTTTTTTACGCTACAACGTCAGCATCCAAGATCCAGGGGTTTGGTTCTTTTCAGACGTCGAACTTGTTGCGAATTATCCAGTAGCTGAAGAGCTTCTGTATTTGATTGCACGGGAAGTTGGTTCTCATAACTTCATGTTGTTTTTTTAATGACATCTGTGACGCTGTCCACACGTAAGTCTCTGTGGAGGTCGTCGTTTCTAATGTACCAGGGTGCATTTACAATACTACTGAGCACTTGATTTTGAAATGTTTGAATTATTTGCATATTAGTTTTGGCTGTACATCCCCATAGTTGAATTCCACAGTACCAACTCGGCATCAATACTGTCTTATATAACAGTAATTTATTGTGGAGTTGAGAGTATCTCCCCATCAGCCAGTATACCTTTCTGTAATTAGTTGAGAGCTGTTTCTGTTTCTTCTTGACATCCTCTTTTCACTTCAGCTTTTCATCTAGAGCTAGAGTCATCCCTAGATATTTCGCTGAGTTAGCATACGGAATGATGTTGTGATTATGGAATATTTATTATTGTTTTGTACGAGAAGTTGACATATGTATTGGTTTTGTTTAATTTAATTTTAGTCCCATTTCTTTGTCCAACTGTCAACTGCAATCATAGCAAAAAACTACAGGATAAAAATAGAATAGCCTATTTCCTCGTAAATTAATAAACTGTAGACCGGTTTCGGTTGTTAAACCATCGGTTGTTTAACAACCGAAACCGGTCTACAGTTTGTTAGTTTACGTGGAAATAGACTATTCTATTTTTATCCTGTAGTTTTCCTATGGATTTTGCTATGGATTTCCACTATTCCGCCGCAAGTGATTTAAGTTATATGCAATAGTAGCTTCCTGAAGTTGTTTGCCGACTCTTCTACCGAATCTGCAATGGCTAAAATTGCTGTGTCATCCGAAAAGATAGCTATGAATGTACTATTAGTGACACACACACACACACACACATGTCTCACACACACACACACATACATGTCATATGTCTACATTAAATGAAGCAGAGGTCCCAGGAGGCCCCCTCAGGAGGTCCCTCTGCGGAACCCATCCTTCAGTTTTTCTAATTGAGAATATTCATATTCTATTTTTACTCTGAAGCACCTGCTTTAGAGGTAGGATTCAAGTAATGGACAGTATTGCTGTGGGAGCAATCCATGTAATCTTACAGCCCTTCGTACCAAACCTTATCGAAAGCTTGCGACACGTCAAGAAAAACCGCGCTGCATACTTGCTTGTTCTCTAACGCTTTCTCAATCTTATCCGTTATCCTGTGGACTTGTTCAGTGGTGGAATGTTTTCTTCGAAACAAACTGATGAGGAGGGATAAGGTTCCTGTCTTCTATAACCCCAACGAGTCCCTTCTTGGGGAGCTTCTCAAACAGTTTCGAGAGAACTGGAAGTAGAGAGATACGTGTGTACGAGTTGACAAACATCTGATTTCATTACCTAGTTTCAATACCACTAAAATGGCCTCAGCAATCTTCCAGGGAAGTAGGACATGTTTGAACCGAGAAGCAGCATTATTTTTCATCAAATATAAAAGCTTTAGAAGGGCTATTAATAGTAGTTCTTTGATAACTTGACCAGTAATAAGGACGTACCCTGACGCTTTTTTGGTTTTCAGTTCATGCTTAACCCATTCAATAAGTTACTGAAGCTTTACAGGTTGGATAGCTATCGAGTCCGCCCTAGTCCTACGAATTGAACTACATTTACTTATCGTTTGGTTTGTCTCCTTTTTGATCAGCATGGTCCAGCTTTGTACATAAATAATCGAATGTACCCACTACGAGGTCTAATTATAATCGAACACCTTGACGGATTTCGAGACGAGGTTTTGTGGAAAATGCTTGACAACAGTTTGTGAAGGTGAGAGGTACCGACGCAACGTAGCCCCCCCCCCCACCCACCATTCGATTTAGCTTTAAAATAACCTACTATTGATATGGTCTGAAAGCCGATGGAGGCATTTGTCGACAGACATGCTCAGACTGGTAAGCCCATTAAAAGTTGTGTATTCACTACAAAACCACGTTATGACTCATACAGTCAAGAAATTCTTCCGACGTATTCATTTCGTTTTGAAGTGTTTGATATAGTTCTCAACTGGTATCTATATGATACCTAGCAGATTTTAGGTGTAATCTGTTGAGTATCAGATTTATGATGATATTAATTAGATGATTGTAACCGTTGATGAATCTCGATTATGTAATTAGAAACGGCTGACATTCCTACGCCGTCTAACCTAATACATGAAATGGTCATGAATAGATCATATTTCCGATCATTTCTTGGAGCCTTGGAGCGAGTTAATGATCGCAAAAGTATGTGTAACACTAAAATTTCATTTTATTAAAATGCTGCAAAGTAGATAAATAATGTTCATCAAGCAGCTGCTGGCACCTAACAAAATTAGGGGTAAATCGCACAGGTAGGGTAGGCAATGCTCATTACGACCGCTCGGTCTTGATGGAGGAATATAACCTCTGCGCCGTCCACTCATTGAATACATTCAAAGCCGTAACCCACATTTTAGCAAATTTTCAAAAAAAAAAAATGAGATCCTTAATCGCTAAAATAATCTAAAATGGCTTTAAATTACCGGTTTTGGAAATTCGCTCAAAATATTATGGTAAGTACCTAATGCTGCATGACGAGAACTTTTCTTTCTTCTTCTACATATTATCGCCATGCTGTACGGATAACGCCTCCCTTATCATATCTTTCTATGTTTCAAATTCCCCTTTGTCATAGATACCTAACACAAACATTACCTGTAGTACCTAGTTGCAACATGTTACAAGGTTGCCAACATATTCGGCCAGGTCTGTCCTGATTTCAACAGGGACTTCATGTATCCTGAGTAAGGTACTCGGAGATCGGATGTAATAATATTATGATCTATTCATGATCATTTCATGTATTCGGAGTACATTATTATGATTCATCAATCGATAACCATGATAATTCATGTATATCTGCCCGCAAATGCTCAGTTTAACTGCGCAGTTTATCTTGCAAATAACTGAGTAAAAAAATACCGTTATTATAAATTTAAAAAATTAACGTTATCTGAACTGAAGGTGTGTGAGCTACTTCAGTTTTCCGTTCGGTTCTCTCAGTTTTTCATGTAGTGGGCACGCGCTGGAGAACGGAGTCGCGAACCTAAACGTGCGCACCCAGGCCAAGGACTTGACTGAACTGAACGAACTGTGTGATTAACTGAGGAAACTGCGGAGTTTGTCGGTGCAAATATAATCTGCTGAGTATCGTAACTATAGGTACAAGGTGGGGTGGTTGAACATTATATGAAACGCTTCAAACAGGACTGGTTTAAACTCATTTGAGATTTAGCGGAGTAAGTTGACATTTTTATTAGTCTAAAAATGGTTTGTTATGCACGAAAAAAGATAAAAATTTAAATTAGCTATCACTATGAGCCTATCCCTAAAGAAGATAAATGCCTATATCAATGTACAGACCATACCAACAGTCTTAGCCAAACCATGGGGGGAGTGGGGGTGTTCCTGTGCGTCAGGAGGTACCTATAGTTGGAAGAAGATGAGTAGAGCATTCCCTCACCTTCACAACTGTCAATATCAAGCATGTTCCAGAAAACGTTTTGGAAATCCGTCAAGCTGTTCGGTTATATTGCCTAACTCTTGACCAAGTTGATCAAATAGGAGAAAAACATAAACTTAAGTAAATGCATATACAAACTACAAAAGTTCTGCTGATGGACCGTGAAGGGTTCGTTTTTATAGATAGTCGAGCAGTTCAAATTATGCTCTGGCGGCTGTTCGATCAAGGTGTTCGATTGTATTAGTTACCTATGCTCGTAATATCTTTAAATCTGGACCATCCTGATAAAATTCAAGAAAAACCTAAACTACAAGAGTACCTATATGTATATAAATATATATATTTATACTTTTGTTATAGTAGTGTATATACATAAACTCCAAAAGTTTACTCATTTAAGTCGGTTCTGCTGGTATGGCCCTATTCATTTTTTTTATAGTTAAAATTAATAAAAAAATTTTATAGTTAAAAATTTTATAAAAAAATTCGCTCTGGCGGAACTGAACTCAATGTCACCGGCGGTATATTTCCTTGATTTTTGGTAGACAAGAGGACCTGAGGGTTTCAGCTAGGTCTAGACATGAGCTTTCAGTCCAGTAGTGAACGTGAACGATTTTTTCGTGAATAAGAGAGGATATTCAAAAACATGAAGTCACTTGATTTGTGCTGGGACCCTATATCCTTGTACGTATAATTATGATCGAGATTCGTCCTGCTACTCATAGAAATCGTGGCTCTACATTTTGTGAACCCCGTTTCAAATGTTTATCATTGATATTGTATTATCTGATAATCAATCACCAGCGGTTGAAATCCTGGCTCTTTGGTACTCAGAGGGACAAATTGGGAACATTGAGAAATTGAGGATTTGGTTCGATATACCTGTCGCGGGTCGCGATTAGTTTAAATTTATTATAAATAATTTTCCAGTGTTATATTTCTTTTTGGCTTCAGTTTACCGCCGTTGAGTTAGCGTTCGTTTCTGGGTAGCGTATCAGATGACATTTAGACCAGATGTTAGAGAGAAGAAAGAGTTGAACACTCGACCTTAGCGACTGAAACCGAGCCGAGTTCGTCAGACTTCCGCTAGGGGTAAAAGAGCGCTGTTCACTAGGAGCCGAGCCCGCTCAAATTTAATTCAAACCACGCCAGTTTGCTACCTACCTATTATTGCAGTACTAAAAGCTACAAACAGAAAATGTTAATTTGACATCTTGAGAAAATCTCCCGCCAGATCATCTCAATGATTTCTCCGGTACCTACCTATTATCTGGCGGACAAATATTCGAATTTTGTCTAGGTAATCAATTTTGCGGCTACAGTTTTCTCATGGTTTTGGTTTATTATTCTGTGAATAATACACCTATGTATTCGCTCAGCAAAAAATTTTTATAACACCCCCTCAAACTTTTTTCTTTTCCGTTTCAAGGTGCATAGATTCCAAAAATGCAATGTCCGTCCGCCGTACGCCGTCCGCCGTCCGCCGTATCACGTGTACAGGCTTCATTTTCGGTCTAAAAAAATCGTTCTTTCGCACACATGCTCCATTTGGGCCCTAGTTGTGTCCCGAAACTTTTCAGCCCGATCGGAATATACCCAGGGGTGTTATGAGTGAAAATGTGTGTAAAAATAGGTACTTTTTGCGTTTTAGCAACATATTGGTAACATGAGCTTCTGAGATATCGTTTTCTATGTTTTTGGGGACGAGAAGACCGAATATGAAGTCGATTTTGACCAAAGAGTGGAAAATTGAGTTCTACCAAATGTTCAGCTCCCAGAATTGATTTTGGTTTATTATTCTGTGAATAATACACCGATGTATTCGCTCAGCAAAAAATTTTTATAACACCCCCTCAAACTTTTTTCTTTTACGTTTCAAGGTGCTTAGATTCCAAAAATGCAATGTCCGTCCGCCGTACGCCGTCCGCCGTCCGCCGTATCACGTGTACAGGCTTCATTTTCGGTCTAAAAAAATCGTTCTTTCGCACACATGCTCCATTTGGGCCCTAGTTGTGTCCCGAAACTTTTCAGCCCGATCGGAATATACCCAGGGGTGTTATGAGTGAAAATGTGTGTAAAAATAGGTACTTTTTACGTTTTAGCAACATATTGGTAACATGAGCTTCTGAGATATCGTTTTCTATGTTTTTGGGGACGAGAAGACCGAATATGAAGTCGATTTTGACCAAAGAGTGGAAAATTGAGTTCTACCAAATGTTCAGCTCCCAGAATTGATTTTTTATGAGTGAAAAACCTGGGAAATCGTCTGAAATCACCATCAGTTTGTATAATAACACTGGACAAAGTGTCAAGACGTGGTTCAGGACGATTAAATGGCACTACCAATGATCAAAGATAGTTTAAAAAAAAAAAAAAAGAAAAAAAAGAGCGTACCTAATTTGTGTTTTGGGGGCCAAAATTAATGGAAACCATCAGAAGTAGCTATTTCGATTATTACGCATGAAAGAAACAATTAATGAACAGCCAACCTTTCTGTAGGTATGTGCAATAGAATAATAAACCCATGTGACAAGGACTTTGCAGCGTTTTTAGTTAGATACAAACATTAGTAGCTATATTTCTAGGTACAACTTCTTTGGTTTCTGTCACCCAGAAATTGTTCACAACTCGTTGGAGAGATGTCAGATAACAGATTGGACATATCACAGATAAGCCGAGGAGGAGTTCCTACCGATACCTACCTATAATAATTACAGTATGTTATGAAAATATACTATAATTTTATAATAATAAAATTATTAAATAATAATAATAAAATTAATTAATCTATTGAAGGAAATTACTATTATTTTAGAATTACATTTATGATTATTTAGTAAGCAGTATTCTTTTAATTTGTTGATCAAGTCGTCCTTGTTTGTTCCCAATATACCCAATATGTCGTCGTCTCACCTCTCAACAGGTCATACTCATTTCACTCCCTCATATCATTTTCTATATTATTTTGTTTCAAAGAGAATTCTATTTTATTTTAATATTGAGACTTATAACATGGTGTCAGAAGTGACAAGTGATTAATATCAGCAGTCGTTTCCTGGATGAAAAAGGATTCAGGAATCACCGTGTCCGACGACAGCAGCAGCGAAAGTGAGTCCACAAATTCGTCGCCTCTTTCCGTCAAAATGTCCAAGGCTAAAATCAATCTTCCACCAAACGTTGGAATTTTAGAAATTGAAGGCCAATCCAGTACAAATTTAGCGCTCAAATTGGGTGACACAATTCAAACTCTATTTGGTTGCAGCCGACCTAGAAGAAGAGTCAGACAAGCGAAAAGTCGCACTCTTATTGTCCCTGATTGGTCCACAGGGAATGGTAATCTTCCATTCATTTGGCGAAGATTCCGAAAAGGTTAAATATTCGGATTTGGTGAAGAAATTCGAGAACAGAAAAAGAAAAAGAATATTACAATCGAGCGCCACAACTTTTTAACTCGACGGCAGGGAGATCAGGAATCAATCGATGATTTCGTCACCGATCTAAAAAACCTAAGTTTAACCTGCGAATTGGCGGAACTTAAAAATAGTCTTACAAAAGATGTTCTGATTTGCGGTCTAAATAAGTCCAATTACAAAATGAAAGAGAGATTACTCCAGGAGGATGAGTTGACCTTGGATAAGGCTATACAAATCTGTAAGAGCCTAGAATTGACTCATCAGCAAGCCCAGTCACTTCAAAAAAAGGCGGATGGTGAGTCAATACATAAAATCTCTCACGGATCCAGGTCTAATACCCTTAGTCCTGCTCCAAGTTCTCGGAACGGTCAGCATACAAACGCGTCCAGACAGGATTACATCCACTCGAACAGCATCCAATCGAGATCAACATCCAGGCCTAGGACGGATTGGAACAACAGCCATCAAAACAACAGTCAGTCTGCATCCCAACAGCGAGGAATATGTACGAGATGCGGCCAAATACATCGCGTGAAGTGCCCTGCAGTCGGTCAACAATGTTCATCGTGCGGGAAATTAAATCATTTTAGTAAAATGTGTCGGTTAAAGTCAGTTCGGAATCACAAAATGAGTAGTTCCGAAGGCAGTAATGTGAACGCGGTAGTGACCGAAGATAGTGGATACTTTGTATGCCACGTAGAGTCGGATCGGCATAATAATTTTGAATCAGGATGGTATGTAGATTTAATTATAAATAACTGTAATGTTCGTACACAACTTGATACCGGAGCACAGGTCAATTGCATGTCATTGAACCAAATTTATGATCTAAATGTTATAAAATCAGTCAGTCCGTCGCAGATAAAAAGTTAAGTGCTTACGGTGGTACGTCACTAAGAAATGTAGGTAATTGTGTATTGCCGTGTACCATCAAGGGTAAAACTCATGATATTATGTTCAACATAATCGACGAAAATGTACCTACTATACTTTAGGTCTACAAACATGCAAAAAGTTGGGTCTTGTCGAAAGAATATATAGCATTAAATCCTCTCGTAATGATAATTTGAGGTATAATCAGCTTCGTAATCAATATAAAGACGTATTCGAGGGATTAGGTTGTTTACCTGCTGTTTGTAAACTCACACTTAAACCAGATGCACAACCGATAATTGATCCCCCTAGACGTCTACCGTTTAAATTATATAATCGGGTTCAATCAGAACTTAAGAAAATGGAGAATGATGGGGTTATTGCCAAAGTCACTGAACCAACCGAATGGGTTAGTTCTATGGTGGTGACAGAGCGTAAATCAGGAGCTCTTAGAATTTGCTTAGATCCGCGAAATTTAAATGAAAATTTACTGAGATCGCACTATCAGTTGCCAACTCTTGATGTAATAAGAGCACAGTTGAATGGATCGTGCGTCTTTTCCACTCTGGACGCATGTTCTGGTTTCTGGAATGTTCCCATGGATCCAGAAAGTTCCAACTTGCTAGTTTTTGGGTCACCATTTGGCCGATTCAAATTTTTGCGCTTACCTTTCGGTATTTCTGTAGCGCCGGAAATTTTTCACCGAATAATGACAGAGAGCTTTGGTGATTTGGAAGGCGTATGCATCTATCAAGACGATTTACTGGTCCATGCACGAAATGAAGATGACCATTACTATAGACTAAAATCAGTTTTGGATCGAGCTCGTCAGTTGAATATAAAATTCAATTCAAATAAGTGTAAATTTGGTCAAAGCCAAGTAAAATATATGGGTCATATATTTTCAAAACAAGGCATGAAAGCCGATCCAGGGCGAATTGAAGCTATTTGTGCAATGCCAACCCCGAATGATAAGAAATCTCTTCATAGATTCATCGGGTTAGTCACTTATTTGTCTAGTTTCATTCCAAATTTTTCTCAAGAGTCGTCTACATTGAATAATTTAATTTAAAAAAATGTTCCATGGCACTGGGAAGAACATCATCGAAAAGCATTTGAAAAACTTAAAAAATTAATTACCCAGGCACCAGTATTAGCACATTTTGAGTTGAACTCGCCTATAGTCCTATCGGTCGATGCATCACAATTTGCCGTCGGTGCTGTAATTTTACAAAATAATAAGCCAATTGAATACGCATCCAAAACGCTGACAAAATGCCAACAGGGTTATGCCCAAATTGAAAAGGAGTTGTTTGCAGTTGTTGTTGGTTGTACAAAATTCAGACAATATATCTATGGTCAATCCTTTACGGTCGAAACAGACCACTCTCCCTTAGTCACCATTTGCAAACGAAATTTAGTAAATGTTCCTAGCAGACTTCAAAGAATGCTATTACAGTTACAAGCCTACAATTTCCAAGTTGTATACAAGCCTGGCAAGCATATGTATATAGCTGACACGTTATCTCGTGCCCCATTACCTGAAACAGATGACAGTCTTGATGAGGAAATTTCAGTACACGTAAATTTAGTTCGCAGCTCACTTGCAGTGTCACCGCAAACATTAGGTGAAATTCGTGAAGCTAGCAAAAATGATGAGGTACACGTTATTTTAAAAGATTACTCCAAAAATGGATGGCCACGTTCTAAAAATCAAGTTGAAAATCTAGCTAAGCCGTATTGGGACTTCCGAGCAGAGATTAATATAATGGATGATCTGTTATTTCGCAATACTAGTATATTGATCCCTTTAAAATTGAGAAAATCTATATTGTACAAGGTACACTCCAGTCATATGGGAGTTGAACGAACGAAATCGTTAGTTAGAGGTGTTCTATTTTGGCCACAAATGTCCGTTGACATAAAAAATGTGATTGAAAATTGTGAAACTTGCATGAAATTTCGTCCTAATCATGCCGATGAACCTTTAAAACCACATGAGTTGCCTACATTACCATGGCAGAAAGTAGGGGCTGATTTTCTTGATTTTAACAATGTTAAATATCTAGTTGTTATTGATTATTATTCTAAATATATTGATGTATGCCAGCTTAGCTCAACAAAAGCTTTCTCTGTGATTGCATACTTTAAATCTATGTTTGCTAGATTTGGAATACCATCACAGTTAATTACTGATGGTGGACCACCTTTTCAATCAGCAGGGTTTAGAGAATTTGCCCGCCAATGGGAAATTCAACACGTCGTGACAAGTCCTTATATGAGTAGGTCCAATGGAATGGCCGAAAGTGGTGTTAAAATTGTTGGAAATATTTTGAAAAAATGCCACGATTCAGGTTCAGATCCTTATCTTGCACTACTGCACTACAAAAATGCGCCAAAAGGTGAAATGTCATCTCCTGCTCAATTGTTGATGTCGCGACGCCTGCGTTGCACATTACCAATTAGCGAAAACCTTTTAAAACCAAAAGTAATAAATTCTAATACGCAAATGTGATTAGCTAAAATTAGGCAAGATAATTCAAAAAAATACTTTGATAGAAAGAATGTAAAGGCATTGCCACAACTACAATCTGGAGATTCAGTGCATTACAAGCTAAAACCAAATGGTCACTGGATTCCAGGTACGATTATCAGGCCAGCAGGTGTGAGGTCGTATGTAATTCGCAAAAAAGAAGGTTCAGAATATGTCAGAAATAGGAAATTTATATTAAAGAATCCTACACCAATTTTAAAAGATATTGAAACCACATACATGGACTCATACGTTAACTTTAATGAACCTTGCGATAATGTCAAAAAAATGGGAGATTGTAAACAACTTACTAGTCCGTCTAATTCTACTTCTAGTAGTTGTTCACCGAACCGTACTAGCATCTCACATAGTGCTACTTCTAAATCTACGGAAGAGAATGTCAGTTTGACTCCGCTTCGAGTTAGTAGTAGGATCACTAAACCTGTTAAACGGTTTTCATTTTCTGAATTTGAAAAGCCAAAGTCAAATAAATAATTTTCTAGATTTCTAGTTTTTTGTAAAAAAAAAAAAAAAAAAAAGAGCGTGTTATGAAAATATACTATAATTTTATAATAATAAAATTATTAAATAATAATAATAAAATTAATTAATCTATTGAAGGAAATTACTATTATTTTAGAATTACATTTATGATTATTTAGTAAGCAGTATTCTTTTAATTTGTTGATCAAGTCGTCCTTGTTTGTTCCCAATATACCCAATATGTCGTCGTCTCACCTCTCAACAGGTCATACTCATTTCACTCCCTCATATCATTTTCTATATTATTTTGTTTCAAAGAGAATTCTATTTTATTTTAATATTGAGACTTATAACAAGTATTGATAAGTGCATACAGACAATATATTAATTTGACTTCTCTCGAAATCTCTCACTAACGCATGTCACTGATCTGTCCTGTACCTACCTATAATCTCTGGCTCCATTAGTTGCTATATTCGTAGGTACGTACAACTTCGTTTGTTTTTGTCATACAGAAATGTTCACAACTGGTTGAAGAGATCTCAGATAACAGATTGGAAGATAGATAACAGATAAGCTAAGCCGAGGAGAAGCTCCTAGCGCTGTCTCACCCCTAGCGAACATCTGACCAACCCGGCCCGGTTTCAGTCGCTAAGGTCGAGTAATTGAACTGCCGAGAAGAATATGATTATCTAGTTAGTTGAAAGACTGAGTATTGATTTCTTATAGTATCAAACAATATAGAAACGGGGAACGGTCTCGACAAGGATATCGAGTGTCATATAGTTGTTAGTAACCAGATATTGAAATATTGCCACTAGCTCACCTTCCGGTCCTAGCTGCTACCTAAAAAATGGCGTTCTGCCTTCTCTTTCTTTTTGGGGTATTATCTTAGTCACGAGGGAGTCCAAGCAAATACACTCAGTCTCAGTTCCTAATGTGCTACATCTCGCTCCATCCCACATGATTTCATCCATTTTATTACTTCGAACGCCATTCTTCGAACCCAGGGCATTTCTATATTGTTTCTGGCATTCGTCAGAACGCTGCCACAGCCTCATGCAGAAGCGTATTTTTTATTGGCTGTAAAATTTCTTGATGGGAGTATCGGCAAAAACTTCCCTCGACCTCATCGTCCATCTCCTCTACGTCGTTTGGCTTGAGTAGGTCCGGGTTTTTATATTTTTCGGGCTCTGGATTTTTCCCGCCTTATTTTTTTATATTTTTTATTTTCTTTTTTTTACGACCAAGTCATGAAAACATAGGTCGGTCGTCAACGCTGTTGTTGAGCCTTGGCCAAGTGCCTGAGAATTTTATGGGAGACGTTTCCAACTTCCTAATCGCAAAGGGGGGTACAAGATTCAACTGTATATTTTGTACAGTGTCCTTAGAAATCCGCTGAAAAGAGAACGAGTTTTTACGTTTCACATCAACGAACGGAACTTTTGTATTGGTTGAATTTATCCTTCGTCTTGCAGTTCGTCTGTGACGGCTCTTCAGTAGCGTGGTTTCTACCATAGAGGCGACCGATTGTTTTTCAATTCGGGGAGGGGGACTCAATCACTCAGCTCTGAGGGAAAAAATGTACAAATTCCAGTCATACAACATGACCATAAGGGCGTATTTTCGAAGTATCTTATCAACTCTATTGAACAAACTCCGTTGAACAAATAATTTCCTTGGTTTTAACTGAAGCAGTAAATTCAGATTTGAACAAACCGCCAAATTAAAATAAACTTTTAATTAAAATAAATTTGTATTGCGTCATATTAAATTCCTTTGTGATTCGCAAGACTTGCTGCAGGACTGTAACTTTATTATTTTTTAGACAAGGTGAGTTTTTATGCAAATCCCTCTTTGAAGATCTCAACCAGTATAACTATTTAATTTCCAAAAACCCTAACGATTTTCAGCCAACAGGTTGGGAAAACCCCGTTACCAGCAAACCCCCCTCGAAAATCGCTGGTTTCACGCCTAACAACCCTCAGGGTGGAATGCAGTGGCGAAGGGGAAGGCTCGACTAATTATATTTTCGACAAAAACTCAAGAAAACGATGGCATGAAGACGCTGGCGGAGGGGAAGAGCTTTCCTAAGTTTCCCTCAGAAACTTCAACTTGTTGGGAGGTAGCGTGAAGGGTAGACCGGGATAGACCGAGAGGTAGACCGCGGAGTTGGGAGAAAAAGGAGCGAAGTTTAAAGTAGACACTAGTTCAAAACAGAATATTAATGGAAAATTTCTCAGCTCACGGACTTAGTGGGTTTCAACGAGGTTACGATCTGAGCAAACCGCCGAACATTACGATCTCACCTCGGGAGTCAAAAAGGAGTTGGGGGTCGACTTTAATTAAAGTTCAGTAAAAACTTGAGTCTTAATCAAAACTTGATTGTTCGAGAATATGGGATCAGCTTTTTCGTGTTCCCGATAGCAGATTCGAGAATTTATTTACCTTCGACCAAATCATACAATGAAAACGCTCTAGAATTGCAAACGAAGGAATAATCGACAAGCAAGAACGATACCTCGCCATGGTAATAATTATTACAATGGCGTGGTATTGGTACTATTGATTAACTGGTTGGTCTGACCGTAAAGGAACTTTCGAAATGTCAGTGATCGGGCTTTATCAGCAACTGAACAATAAGTTAATTGGAACCCTCAACAAGATTTGGAACGGTTTACGAGAAGTGTTAGGAGAATCTCATACATCAGATTACCAGCTGTGAAATAATAAAAAAACCAGTCATGCAGCATGACTTAATGAGCGAATTTTCAAAGAAATATTCGAATTAATGGCTATGGTTTTGAATAAAGGAAAACTTCGGTCTAAAATTTGGTTTTCTATGTATATTCTCTTCGTATTTATTTTAATTTGTACGTTTTGTCCATCCTGATTCTACCGTTTGTTATGAGTAGATTCCTTGTTCCTTCTGAATGGCCTTTCCTCTTGACTACGATTTCAGGCCTGGTATCTAAAACCAGTTCAAGATTTGCTCTACTAGGTAGGTAGATCCTTCCTTCTTCATTGATATTATTTTTATCATGTTAAGTACCTACCTACCTTTGAATATCAAATATTCGTATGATACTGATAATAAATAGATAAGATACCTACCTAACCTTCTTCCTCCTACTGTTAGTACCTAAATTGAATAATTTGAAATAGATTTTTTCTTTCGTCTTCCTTCTAGTAATACGTGGGCCGGTACTTGTCTAACTATGAAGGTATCATAACAATTATATGTCAAATGGGAAATTCAAGGAGTTGTACTAATCGTTTGCCTCCCCCTTTTTTGCTTCGAACTCTCGTCTTCAATTAATACTTCTCACATTTTTCAATCTGACCACTCTAAGGGGGTGGGGGGGGGGGGGGGGGGGTAAGAGTTTAAAGATTATCCTAGTTTTGGGTAATTTTTGCGCACTTTAAATGCTCTAATTTAAGAACGGATTTAGATATCTAAAATCCGATTTCACCATCGTGTTCAGCGTGCAAAAACCTTTAAAATGAGGGGTCACTTGTTAGAAAATAACATTTTGGGGATTTTTGGGTAATTTTTGCGCACTTTAAATGCTCTAATTTGAGAACGGATCAAGATATCTAAAATCCGATTCCACCATCGTGTTCAGCGTGCAAAAACCTTTAAAATGAGGGGTCACTTGTTGGAAAATAACATTTTGGGGATTTTTGGGTAATTTTTGCGCACTTTAAATGCGCCAAAACCCTCCTTAGAGTAGGCCAATTTCGCCCATCTTCGAACTTAGCCTTTCGATTGCCAAGATAGATTTTTTGTGCAAATTTGAGCTGTTTATCTCAATTCTATCGAGAGTTATCGTCTGGAGTGACACATATATAAATATATATATACATATAAAAAAGTGTTAAATTTCAGGAATCGTTTTAGAATGGTCTGAAACGGATTTCTATGAAGAAAATTTCCAAAAATTTATATTATTTAAATTTCGAAGCCATTGCAATAGCTTCATTTTCTTTGAAAATTCGCTAAAAGAGGGAGATGCAAATGTACCTATAAAATGAAAACATATCTGAACTGGGGATGTAAAATACATGAACGTTTTCAGCACAAAAATAATGGTCAGGTCGCGTTAAAACAATCAAATCGCAGGAGAAAAGGCTGAAGCCTATATGGACCATTGCCTTTACAAAGGACGTTTGATCAAATTTTTAGCAGCATTATTGTTTACTATCCCGCGATATTTTGTTACCACCTTAAAATGAAGTCAAATGGTCGCGGGAATAAGACCAACATCAGGACCTGATTCGTTTGCATTAGGTACTAACCAAGATGCGGTAGAATGTGGTTTGTGATGAGCAGGATGTACCTAAGAAACCTGAAAATTTTATGAAACTCAGAAACCAAGACGCGGCCAGGAAAAGAAAGTGAATGAAGCCGTGGATCACCTAGTATTATTTATAAAATCGATGGGAACATGAAACTAGCGGGGAAAATAAGCGACAGCCTTACACCACAATCCATACTAATGAGGGACATAATAATTGCACTGACAACGAAATGGAAAGAACAATATTAAAAAGGTTATTATATTAATTTTTTAACATCGTTGCACATTAGTGAAATTCTAGGGAAGGACAGGAAAATAGATTCGTCGTTAGAAGAAGGTCGATGCAATAGTTCCGCGTCAATTCCGAAAAGCGAGGTGAAAAAATTGCCTGACTATGGAACGGACGGAGTTGTACAAGGCTGGTTTGAATCTTACATCGTTGGAACTAATGACAAGTAGCTTGACGTTATTGATAGCGGTTTACTTAGTACGCATCGTTGAAAATTGACGCAAGAGTTTTGAAAATTATTATACCTATTGTGATCAGGATCTAGGGTATCCAGGTAGTGACTCTAATATTCGAAAGAAGCAAATAAATTGAACGTGGACGCTCATGAAATTCATGGTATTTCAAAACGGATTCAGTGATGAAAATTATTACACCTAGGAATAAGAACTGTGTGGGTTGTAGATGTCTTGCTCGACTTGATTTACGCCATAAATCGTTTGAGACGGTAGAACATTCTGTTTATTTCCTTCAGATGAGAGGAGCTGCTAGTGCTAGTTAACAGCCAGAGCGAGATCTGGAAGGAAAGAAGGCCGAGAGATGGGGTTATGGGCGGGAGGGGTGCAGAGACAGTTCTGGAAGGTTGGGCGTGAAAAGGGAGTAGTCGAGTTTTACGGTTATAACCCTCACAAAACCTTCCAAGAACGACATTTTCCAACTCCTGGCTTCTCTCGTGCCCCCCCCCCCCCCCCCCCCCCTCACCGCCCGTCACTCCCCTCTACTATCGTCTGCCATCACACCACCCATCCTTCGCTGCTCTGGCACGTACACACAAAAACACGTTGTTTCCACACGGACATCCCTCTCCCCCATGTGTTACAACTGTTATGCACAAGGGCTGGGACAGTCAGCAGGGATGGGGTCGAGGGTCTTCGCATACTTCTCACACCACCGGTGCATCTGCCCTTGGAATAGTTCTCATGAAAGCTGACTCGACGTTCTTGCGATACGTCAAACATCCCATCTGGGAGAGCCACAGGAGACTCGTGAAACTCGCTATAATGGCAACAGAAGAAAAGTATGTTCAGTTCAGATTGCACCACTTGTATAACCTATGGCATCCGATGGAAACACAATACCTACTACCAACTTATAACGCTTCGACAGCAGACTTATGGAAAACACGGCGCACTGTAATAACATTTGGGGAGGGAAATTATGCACTTTCCTTAGTTATTTACAGTTTACAAAAACGAATGAAAGTTGGTTTGACGGTCCAATTTGGGGTCTAGTTAGCCCGCTAAGCTCGGCGTTATTCATCTGGAGGGGGGGGGGGGGGGGGTGTAAACTGGTTTGAAATGTTTAATACTCCGAAATTCGAATGCTTTCAATAAATTAAAATAATATGGTTTCAAATTAAAATAATATGGTTTTCAAACGATCTGAAAAAAAAGGAGGAGGTTCTCAGTTTGGCCTGTTTCTATGTTATTTATTTTTTATTTTTTAAATTTTTAATGTTTGTCCAGTGCAGTGGCGTAGCCAGAATTGTTGAGCGTGGAGGGGGGGTGGATCGGAAATAGAACATGGTTTTAAGAGCGAATTTTCAAAGAAATATTCGTGCTATTATGTAAGAAGATGGTATAGCGAGAAACCAAACCACTTTTCGTAAAATTATATCAATTTTTCGTGATTTTAGCTGTTTTTACCGATTTTTGACCCTGATGGAGTCAAATTTGACCCACTTATTTTTCAGAAAAGTATTTTTATCATCGAAATAGTCCGTCCGTCGTGATTCACCATCCCACACAACGTCAGGTGAATTAATATTGATTTTAGCCCTCAATACCAATTTGTGACCCCCAAAAATCAAAATCTGACCCCTATTCTCTATGGAAAACAATGAAATGGTATTTTCCTGTCTTCACTCACCCTTCCACGCCACATTCAGTGATTTCATATCAATTGTTCGCAATTTTAGCCGAGGGAAATTCATACTAATGGACTTGCACTAGCAACCCAATTTTGTGGCCGTGTAGGTACGTTCCAGCAAGCACTTTCTCTCCGTACAATGTGTTATTTCTTTTTTCCAGCCAACATTCCGATCTTCAAATATGAATAGAATTTGTATCATATTGATGTAACTTGATTACAAGAACCTTCTCTGTGCGTAGAATGGCAATATCATTATGTCAACGGTTTGATCTATGTCATGCACTTGCGAGGTGCACAAGTGAGACGGTCTTCCTCGAGCTTAACATGCTGGCGGAGTGATAGGGGTACATAAAGTCTGTGGCCTTTGAATATCATATTTTCATGAACTACGAGCTCTTCTCTGTAAGAACAGTGCTTTTGAATTATCTGAGGTAGCAAACGTTTATCAGCCGGCCAACTTCTGAGGATTATTTCTCGTAGGATGGCTAGTTCTGGGTTTTGATCGGTCATAGTTGGAGTTTCTTCAGTCCTGGATTTCGACATTGCAACTATGAGGTCAAAGGTAAACGGTAGCCGCTCCTCATCTGGTTGTTCTAAATGTCGCATTCTCGAGTTAATGTATCTGCAAGGTGTAATTCCTTGCCCTTTCTGTATTCAATTTTTGTATTTTTTCCACTATTATTCTTTTCAGGCGTCGAGGAGCATCGTGTAGTGGTTTTTGAATATGGCTTCCAGAGGCTTATGGTCGGTTCCAATAGTCAGGTCTTTGGACTCCCAAATGTATTCGTGAAATGTTTTACAGGCGATGGCGATTGCTAGTGCCTCTTTTTCTAACTGGCTATAGCTTTGTTGGCGTTTTCGTCAGTAATTTCGATGAATATGCCACTGGTTGACCCTCTTGCATAAGAACCGCCCCTGCTGAATATGAACTTGAATCGACTGATACTTTTATGGGCAGGTTGGGGTCATAAAATCGCAAAAGTGGTGGTGAAGCTAGCATGTTTTTCAAATTGGTGTATGCTTCTTCATGTTCCTTATCCCATAACAGAAGTTTTATTTTGCTAATAACTTCTGCAGTGTTGCTGTTTGGTTTGAAAAATGTTGAATGAATTTGCTAAGGTACGTTATCATGCCTAAAAATGGCTGAAGTTCTGGAAAGTTAGTGGGCCTTTTTAGTTTGTTGATCGCGTAAATTTTCTGAGGGTCTGGTAGAAGGCCGTTGTTGGTTATAAATCGTTAGGGTACCTCTTTTATTAAGAAACTATATCTAATTTCTCCCTTGAGAGGGAAAAACATTAAATCATGTTTAATGTTTTTCCCTCGCAAGGGAGAAATTAGATATAGTTTTTTAATGTCAAGAAAAAATGAAAGCCACAATTTCACTGAACTCTACAAGTATAATGTTGCATTTACTGTACTATAGAACTCGCCATCAACATATGGTTGCTACAACAGAAGGTAGTAACTGTGTAGTAACCAATGAAAAACGTAGCTATTGACTCTTGTTTCTTTCGAGTGCGATATTCTTTATGGTTGCTACAACAGAAGGTAGTAACTGTGTAGTAACCAATGAAAAACGTTGCATATTTGCGTGTCGGAATTCACAGAATGACCCCCAGCCCTAAAACATTAAACATGTTAATATGGCCGAGAAATTTGATTTTGCTCACAGCAAAGATGCATTTGTTTTTGCTCAGTTTTAATCCGACTTTCCTTACTGCTGATAATGCTGTTTGTGTCCTAGCTTCTAGTATTGTTGGGTTGAAGCGTGGATTAAGATATCATCCGTTGAACACTCTACTCCTTCAAGACCTGATAATACTGAATTCATAGCCTGCTGGAACACTTCAGGGGAAGAACAGACCCCGAATGGGAGCCTCAAGTATAGCGCCCCCAAGGGCTAGAAAACGTCAAATACTTCGAGCTTCTTTCAGACACTTTTCTATGCCAGAAGCCATTTTTGCGATCGAGCAGAGTAAAATATTTTGAACCACTAATTCTTGCAGAGAACAAAAAGTTCTTCTAACGTCTGAAGTGGATGATGTCTGCGTTTGATATTTTTATTTAAGTCGCTCGGATCCAAACTTATTCTAACTTCTTCTATGTTTCTGTCTAATAACAACCATGGGGGAAACAGCAGGTGTAGGCTCAACGACAGGCTTAATAATACCGAATTCCACCATAAATCTAATTATGTCTTGACTTCCTCTCGAATACTATAAGGAACGCGTCTAGCAGGAAATATTTTCAAGTTTGCATTGTCTATTAGGTCAATGTTATATTCGAAGTTCTTTAAACATCCAATTCCTTGAAAGATGTTGGAATCCTCAGATGTAATGTGGATATCCAGTATTCGCTTGATGAATCCTAGGCTTTGACATGACTCTCGCCCAAGAATAGGTGGAAAGTTACTACCGACTACAATAAATTTAACGTTAGGTATATGATTAATTTTGCTTGGTAATGATATTACCTTGACATTGACCTAGAACTGTTAGTGTACGATATGAGATGATTTACTGAGGAGTTTGTAACGTATAGTCAACTCCTATTTGCTACTGATTCGTTAATGACGTTGCATTGTGCACCCGTATCCAGTTTAAACAAAAATTTGTTGTTGTTAGGAAGCAGTAGATATTCTGTCCAGATATTCTCTAAGGCGTTAATAAAGAATACCTGATCGTTTGAGAAGTAGTACTTGTCGTTACCCGTATTTTCTGCTGACAAGGCCTTAACTCCCGTCTGTTGGTCTGGGTTTCTAAAACGGCACATCGAAGATACATGTCCCCACCGGCCACACTTTGAGAATTGTTTCTTGTACGCTGGCAGGATCTTTGGCCGTGGCGAGTGCCACAGCGGGAGCACGATACGTGTCATCTCAGACTTGGTTGAGGGCATTAGAGACTTGCATATTTTTTGATATATTAACCGCATGTACTAAACTGCTTTTATTTGTCATATTGTCAACTTGAGCACGGGTTTCTTCTGCAGATCTACACATGCTGATAGTCTTATCCAATGTCAGATGTTCAGCTTCAAAGAGTTTTTGGCGGGTGTCATCACTATGCAGACCACAAACCAAACGATCTCGGACTAACTCATCTTTAATTTTGCCATAGTCACATTTTGTTGCTTGATTTTGGATTTTAGTCAAAAGTTCGTTGAAGAGTTCCCCTTCGTCTTGTAATAGTTTGTTGATTCGTAAATGACGTTGGCTTTTTTCACGAAATATTGGCTACATTTTTCTTTAACTACATTCAGGTCAGTGAATCCTTCGTCATTACACGTCCGAACGGGAAAAGCATCTTCACCTATTGATATCATGAAGATTGCTATTTGTTTGTCGGTACTTTTCTTGTGCAAATTTGTAGCGACGGCGAACCACTCAAAGTGCTTAGCCTATGTTTCCACCTTGAAGCCATATTGCTATCCTTAATAATTACTAACGGTTTTGGGGGTCTTAAGGCTTACCGCACTGTCATCTTTCCTGTCATCTTTCCTGTCGTCTTCGTCCTCGCTCTTGCCTGGCGAGAGCTGCTTCTTTTGTCCACTTAATTTCGGCACAATGTCAAGATATCACTGATTTATGTTCAACTACTCAGGTAGATTGAGGAGCATTTAAAGACATTGGTCCATTATATTTTAAGTTTTTCAGAACATTGATGGAATCGATTTAATACACGTCATAGAACATGATAATAAATGTCATATCTCAGATGGGATGGAATGATCGGATGTGCTGACCTACAGACATAAACAACTACTGTAGTGATGCTTCATACGTCTCAGGCACTTGGCGCACTAAGTAGGTAGGTAATATGTGTCATTCTGTGAGACACAGGAAGCAATATAAACGTTTATGAATTTTGACTGGGGTTATATATTTGATATTATTGATTTATATCATTAATCTATTGATATATATCATTAACATATTGATATATTATTTTGCACATGCTTACATCCAAGTCCTAATCATTTTCTCCAATGCTCTCCAGTATTTTTTTAGCTAATTTTCAAGTAAAATCTAGCGATTTGGCTCGTTCTAAATTTCCCTGTGAACCAGAAACCCTTCCAAAATCCGTTTCGTGCATCGGAGGTCTTATTGAAACTTTACCTTCATGGGCGATGCTAAGTTTTGTTACATACTTCGTGCAAAATGGAGGATTTCCCATTTAGTGGGGATATTGTGGGCGGGGCTTCCCTTTAGGTGTTGGTGTCCGTGGCTGCTGAAGCAGCTATAATTTTGTCCAACCCTGTAGGTTCTGGCATCTGTCGGCGGATTTTTGAACTGTGAGCCAGTCCCTTGAAACTGGATCACGAAAATTTGCTGGTGTAGAAATGTTGTGTTCCGATTTCTGTCATTCCCATTTTTTTATGAGAAAGACTGGGTATTGAATTTTCCACGATGTGAGCCTTGTTGACCAGCTGTTTGGGTTTTAAATACGTGGAGTTCTTTTATGTGCGAATGTGTATTTTAGATTCGCACAAACGGCAAACGAATTATCCTTACTCAGAGCATGGAAAATGTATTGTGATCATAATATTTCGTTTTTCACGACATCCGCCAAGTGCAAAAATGATCTTTTGTTTCAGCGTCGTCGGTGGCCTGTACCTATTGATGGAGAAAATAGACTTGTTTTCTCTTTCTTCCCCCCACCCTCGACGTGAGGACAGGTCCTTTCCTTCGGGCTGGCACCAGCTTTGGTTCCACAGAAATCGGACAACTCATCTGCCTTACTTCGCGTCTTTTCACGAAACATATATCTAAGAAAGGGGTACCTAATATCTAACAGAACGAGATATAGATGCAGTGGTTTCTACAATGGGTTTCATTGCTTGTGATTGCGAATGGAAATACCAATAGTTATCTTGGTTTTGAAGCCCCTTTATCTTACAAAAAGCTGTTTTTCCAAATGAGAACACCAGAGGCAAGCACCATTTAACCTTAACATTTGAAAATATAAGTACAAAACCTTTCCAGGTTCTGTATGTTCGGTTCTGAGATACAACAGGGCTACTTGAAACGTTGTTTCATGTTCTTTTTGACATTTTATGTCTTTACTTTGCTACATAAACTCGAAAATGTAACGCGGTACATGTAACGGAGAAGCGTCACGAAAATATTTCTGATGATTTTCGCTTACAACCGATTCGTTGCTACGGAACTTTATCTTCGCCAGTTATCATCGTACAAAAATCGTTCACCACTCGTTGGATAGCTCTCGATTTACCTAACCATATTACGCTAACCACTGCGGAGTGCGTGGCCGACAAGCTGCGGTATGAGCGTGATTGTTTAAATGAATGCGTATCAACTTCTCCGGTTATCATCGTATACATACAAATCGTTCACCACTCGTTGGAAAGCTCTCGATTTACCATTACATCGCAACCATCAACGAGCACAATCAAACGTAGTTATCATTGGTCTTATAAGACGGCACTCGTCCTCCATTCGTTGGAAATCTTGACCAAAACAATTAAGTACGAAGTACGTGGTGTGGGTGCGGGAGGGGGCGCAAAGACATAAAATGTCCCTCGTGGTTGCGTACTTGTACGAAAGCTGTACCCACCGTTTGTGTTACACAACGGTTTAATCAGCTGTTCCTTTATGAATGATTCTTGCTAATAATATTGTCATCTAAATTTTTCCATTTTCAAATTATCTTTGATCATTGGTAGTGCGTTGCCATTTAATCGTCTTGATCCACGTGTTCGCATTTTTTCTAGTGTTATTATACAAATTAATGGTGATTTCACACGATTTCCAAGCTTTTTGATTGATAAAAAATCAATTTTGGGAGCTGAACATTTGTTAGAACCTCAATTTTCCATTTCTTGGTCAAAATCGACTTTTGAGTGCCGTATGTATCATGGTATACTGCAGAGGTAATAATGGATGAGGATTCTGGGAATGTGTTGGCGTGTATCATCGCCCAAAAACCAGGCCTTCTATGGGATTTTGGCCGGAAATAATGAACCAAAAATCGTTCAAAAAATTGCTATTTGAAAATATAGGCAAAGATACAGCACACATCAAATTATCGGTCTGGAAAAGCCATCGTTTGCTGTCGAAACTTCCGTATGTGAATATCACACGGTGAGCACGTCATGACCTGGTAAGAACCAGTTTCTGTGAAGAGCGATGATTATTCGTTCATTCTTCCTCCGTAAACTTGTGTTTTCCGCGGAACTTGATATGTGTTTTGTCGAACTGTTAATATTGTTGAGGGTTATTTAAGCTCGAGACTCCAAGCGCTGCTTCGAGGTTGATAAATGAACCATCCAATTATAAAGTTTCAACGGGCGTACGGAATAACAACGTGTGTTCACTGTTAATAATGAAACGCTCATTTTGATAAGTCTGGCGAGAACGCCCGGGCCTCATAAAATATGAAGTACGCGATATTCGTGAGAGCGAAAATAAGATAGAAAATTACATCCAGCGAAGCCTTGTTGAAGTTGAGAATCTTGGAGAGCACCGCATAGACTCCTCGAGTTGTCTCTCACGAGTAAAATATTATGAGTAAAATACGGATGACCCTTGTAGCGTCGTGATCCGCGTCGTGTTCCTAGTCGTGGTCAGAGGTATGTTGGAATGCTGTAATTATTATCAAGGCTGAGTGTCATCTAGACGAATCTCCACTGGGGTTAAAGCTCCCTTGGCCTTCTATGGGATTTTAGCCGGAAATAATGAACCAAAAATCAAGACCTGGGCACTATCTTTAACCCATACCTTCCTTTTACAGTTCGAGGAAAAAATCAAACAGTTTCAATCCATTTCAGTCCATGTGTACCAGTTTCGATAGAATTTTATCCGCAATCAAAATACGACATATCTACCGGCAGGGTGTCGAAGAGCTCAACCACTCACCTGAATAAATCTGTTGATATGCGACTCCCACCAATATCTACAATTTTTTCACTCTGAAGTCTAATTACTCAGACAACACTGGATGCAAACGCTGAAAATGTTTAAGTTTCTCCTTTGACTTTGTTGTATCGATAAGTACAGCTGCCTAAAATATCCAAAATTGCTTCTTTGTAGAAACGAAAAAATGGAAAAAGAAGCTCGATTTCATGATCCTGGGAAAAAATAGGGCAGGATTCAGACGGTCCTCGAAACCAAGTTGGAGATCGTTGCTGTCAGTCATCTCTAAGGGGTGACAAATTAGGGTTGAAATTTTCAGAACGCCGCCGCCGTGGCTCGAAAACTTTCAATAGAACGGTATGGTTCTATTACGTTTTTAAATTGATCTATAACTTGAGAATTTTTTGAGACCACACGCAGCCGTTCGCTTGCACCGAAAAGCTTCGTCAACATGATAGTGAATCAAACTGTATAAATCCGGCCCAGATATCAGATGTCATCGATATGGAGCACCTGATTATAATCGCGGATGGCTGTATGAAGTCAAAAGAAATATTATTTCATCTGAAAAATGATGGATCTTTTGGATTTTGATTGAGTATTTCTGCAACTTGAACAAGCGTTGAAGTATTATTGGGTAAATTATTACCCAGCGGTAAATTATTACACAGCGGTAAATTATTACACACCGGTTTATTATACTATCTACGCAGAAGGGGCACAACGGTTTATTTTACCTTATGCTTCACGAATAACAACAAATAATTAATGATTAAATTATTGAATTCCGCGCATTTGCATGAAACTTTAATTCCCGGGCCGGCTCCAGTACTCCATTTAGGACTTTCCTGGAGGGAGCTCGAGGGTATTGACCACAGAAAACAGTGATCTACGCAGAAGGGGCATGTATACAGGTAAATAGTAAACCGTTGTGTAATAATTTGCAGCGTTTTTTATTTACAGTCGGGTAAAGTGTCCCACACGATTAAAAGCAAAATCTCAAGCAAACTGGACTGTAATATATAATACTCACGAGAAAAGTACTTCATTTGGATTTGATATTTTGTATTGTATAAATATGTATAGTATAGTGGTATATTGTATTCTGTCGTATAGTCTTATCTTAGGTGTTGGGAGCGCTGTAAAACTCATGATTTCATTCAAACAACCTCCATGTTGTTGCAGTAGACGTAAACATCGATTTCAACAAACTCACGAAGCTGCAGCCTGTTCGACAGTCTTTGTGCATTTAGAATGAGAGTAGTAAAAAGCGCCCATAAATATCCTTGGGTAGTGAGGAAAAAATTGGTTAATACTCGTTTAATTTATTATTCCAGGACGAGTGGCGATACATAGCAACTATCCCCAGCATCCTTTCGGGGCGACTATTAAAACCGGATGTGACCCACTAATTAAAACTGCTCATCTGTCCCCAGCGCATTCCGCATAGAAACGACTTCATCTACGACGGGGGGTGGCGGAGGTGTTGCGCAGAGCGCAAATGATGGATGGTTTGCAATGTGGAGGAACTGCAATGTTAGATTTATGATTCTGTGGTATGAACGGGGGGGTCTGGCGTCTATCAAAATTTTCGGATCCAAACTTCGGATGATATGTTATTTACGACACGATGATTAGCATGTTGGTCAGATCGACAACCCCAATCTGTACATTCTTCCCATTTCTTATACATTTCCTTCTATTTGTCTGTGTAGGGCATAGATATGAATTTATTGTGGTAATATCTCAACTACATTAACAAAAAAATATATGCAGTTTCACCAAACAAATTAAAACGCTGCAAATTATTGCACAACGGTCAATTCTTTTCCTCTAGATACATCTTCTGCGTAGATCACTGAATTCCTATTAACGTAATAATAGGCCCCTAAGACCCTCTTGCCCCCCAATTCTCCAGGTGGTCTCGAAAAATACTAAACCAGATTAAGGTGCGAAATGAGTCGAATGCAGGAGAATAGGCGTACGGTTCGCATTGATTGTGTCGCATGAAATATGTATTAACTTAATATTTACGGGACAACTCCGGCAAATTTAAAACTGTTAGTATCATGTTACATAACCTAAGTGTTCAGTATACTGTACATCTCCAGTTGTGGTAGATGCATTCCTGATGACCCCCTTATCCTGACTAAATTAGAAACAGGTGGGGGTTTTGCTAATATTTTGGTTTATTATTTTCAATAATGAACCTTTGGAATCGAGCATGAAAAAGAATTGTTAACCCCCCTCAAAATTTGATGGTTTCCGTTTCAAATTATGTAGTATCCGAAAATGCAATAAAAACGCTGCAAATTATTACACAAAGGTTTATTATGTACCTGTACATAAATGCCCCTTCTGCGTAGATCACTATTTCTGTGGTCACTACCCCCCCTTGCTCCAGGAAAGCCCTAAATTGAGTACTGGAGCCAGGATTAAAGTTTCCTACAAATGCAAGGGATTCAATAATTCAATCATTACCTACCTAATGATTTTGTAGTTATTCATGAAGCATAAGGCAAATAATAAACCGCTGTGTAATAATTTACCTGTATAGGTGCCCCTTCTACGTAGATAGTATAATGAACCGTTGTGCAACAATGAACTTTGTGTAACAATTTACCGTTGTGTAATAATTTGCCCATCAATAATACCTCAACAGTTGTTCAAGTTGCAAAAGAACCTACCAAGAAACTCCAGCCCCCTGTACGTAGATGGTATAATGAACCGCCGTTTAATATTTAACCGTTGTGAAATAATTTACCATTGTATTATAATTTACTCATCAATAATACTTCAACGTTTGTTCATGTTTCACTTCCTATCAGCAAACTCCAAAACAGCCATCATCTTTCAAATGAAATAATATCACAAAACAACCAACTCGACTTCATACAGCCATCCGTGATTATAATCAGGTGCTCCCTAGCGATGATGATCTCGGGCCAATTCCCGATTGTTAGCGAGTCCCTAGTGGTGATATTTGGGCTGTATGTACTAACAATTTCATTCACCCTGCTTTTGAAAATGCCTGTCGGTGCAAACTTTTGGGCCTTACTGTGAACGAACGGCTGGACGTACAATGCTCCGGGTGGTCTTAAAATCTCCCAAGTTCGAGAAATAGGTAGGTATTTGAAACCGTAAAACAATTCGAGATAAACGCGTCCGTTCGAGACAAGGGTTCATTATACTATCTACGTAGAAGAGGGACCTGTACAGGTAAATTATTACTCAACGGTTCATTATTTGCCTTATGCTTCATGAATAATTAAAAAAGAATTTATGATTGAATTATGAATCCCGCGCATTTGTAGGAAACTTTAATTCCGGGGCCGGCTCCAGTACTCGATTCAGGGCTTTGCTGTGTTGTCTTGTGTGTGTGGGTGGGTGGGGGGTGGGGGGGTCGAGGGTATTGACCACAGAAAACAGTGATCTACGCAGAAGGGGCATCTATTACAAGTAAATAGGTAATAAATTTTTGTGTAATAATTTGCAGCGTTTTTATAATTATTCTAGCTGGACTATCCGGATTACCCGTGCGTTGCATGGTGAACATGCAGAACTCCGAGTGCAGGTATGATGGTTTCACTTACCCATCAGGCAACATTCCCCGAATTCCCCATCATGAACAGAAATCGTTTTGGTGCCGTTGGAATCAGCGATATTCCATCAAATCCCCCCATTTCCGCCCGACAGGGCGGCCACTGCTGCCGGACTGGCAGCTCATGTTGGCCTGACCAGCTGATCATGAGAATATACAATAATACTGAGCATCGAAATACAATGTATTTGCGTAGAAACCTCACTTTCAACAACTTTCTGATAGGTACCACACCAACGTCATTTAGCTAGTCAACCTAGAAAATAATGGACCCTTGACATATATTTATTTTGCTGTGATTTAGTCAAATGCGATCGAACTCAGAATCAATAAGCATGATCCAGTCAACCTAAGGGACATTTTGGCTGCAACCGCAAAAGTTGTGATCCATTTTTACGGCAGTTATCGTTGAAATTCGAAAAAAGTAGAAACCTCGTCATAACTCCATTATTTTTCCTCCTGGAAAGCTCGCTCTCATCTCAAATTGAAGAGTTTAAGGAGCTCTACGATTCTGAAAAAGACCGTATCACGAGGACGTTATGACCATTTGAAATTCCATTATTTAAATTCTTTTTATTTTTATTTTGTTTCATTTTAGTTTTTTAAACGAAACCCCTCGAATGCGGAGAGGGCTCTCCATTAAATAAAAATAAATAAATAAATCAAACAATGGGGAGACGCCCAGCATTACTGGACGCCGGCCCGTGAGGGTAAGAATGATGAAGGAAGTTGGGAAGAGAAAGCGGGTTGAAAGGAAGTGCCTCAGTTTAAATATGAGCCGTGCAAGACGCGGGTGGTGATTCCACGGAGTGCTCCTGCAGAGATGCCTGCTCGGGTAACTCGGTGGCACTTTACCCGTACCACACCCTGCGCCATGACAAGGTCCCTGCCAGTACCTTGATGTTATCAGCCACTGCTCCCTTGTGTCGGGACACTGATTGGTACAAATCATTCCTATTGTATTTGTTTTTCTTAGCCCTCCAGGTCTGCTCCATGTCCACGCTGCCATTGGAAATCTGGACATCCCGGATAATTGCAGACACATCGGGCTTGATCGCAGCCATGTCTGGCTTCAACCCACTGCTGCCTGGCACATGGTACAGCCTCTCCCTCTCAACATCCCAGCTGCTAGATGGTAACGCACCTGCCACCTGCCTGGCAACCGCATCATTGGGATGCAGCCACCATGAGTCAATGGACAGACTTGCACCACACGCTAGAGATTCTCGTTTCTGCCCCGACAGGCACGGCAAAAGATGTTAACAGTCCCATGACTACCTCTGGATCACCTTACCACTGTGACTAATGAGGCCAGTTGGGCGGAATGAAAGTTCTGGTAGTTACAGGCCCGTATGCCCTCCAAAGCCCAATCCACCCATTGGGATGAGAAAGGGACTTCGGAGCACTATCTGAGCTCTTTAGCATCTACTAACTCATACAATGCAGTCACAAACTCTGCAGCAAGACGATCGACCTCCCAGCTCAACCCCTGAAGGGCTAGCAGGCGCAGGCTGTGAGGAGATTTGGTGCTTGTTGAGAGAAAGGCAGTGCCAAGGCCAGTGGCTTTCACAGGTGCTTGGATATAGGTGCTTGGGACACTAGGTTGGAGCTTCAGCCAAGAGCGCACAGCAGAGCATCACGATCAAGACTGTGCAGCCTCCCTACAGTAAGCCTACTGTCACAAAAATCAACAACTTAAGCACTCCTAAATCTAAAACTGCTAATAAGATGAATACAACACTAATGAAAGAAAAACTAAACGTATTGGAACCCAACATGATATTATGGAATTGGTACAAGAGTCACTTTTCTCATAAGTCAGTTCACTACCACTCAGATTGCAGTCAACGAACGAACCTCTCATTTCCTTGAAATATCCCAACTTTTCAACTCAGTCGATTGTCTTTTTTCTCAACTGATATCCATATGTTTCAATCATCGACCATAATTTTTCTGGAGGAGCTTCGAGCTGAGTAGTAGTGACGGTTCGTGTCACCAGCACCTACCATAGGTTAGCTTAGGCGGGAGGTAGGCGCAAAGGAGGCGCAGCTGCTGTTTTAGCTTCAGTGGATCCTTGGTGGTTCTGGCTAAAGCATGACCAAGGTTGACGCGGCCTACTGTTATGACGATCTTACCCATGAAATCGACTCCAAGTTACCGCCAATCATCCAGCACCAATCTTGAAGAGGCAGGAACCTGCCATATGACAAATTCCCAATCACCATATATGCTGAGAGTCCGACGGGAGCAAGGACATCGACCCTCACTTATCTGGGTTGATCACCAATCCGCAACTGGCCCGCTGCTCCGAGAACTCATTGAGGGTGATCTGCAAGCTGTCATGGGTTTCAGCCAGCAGGACAATGTCGTCAGCAAATGCCAATGCTCCTACTAGCACCCCAGGGGTGAGATTAAACCCTACTTCTCTTGGCAGCTTGCCCAAGGCCTTACCCCACGCCAGTGACTGCATCCCCAGACATCTCACCTCCTGCTCTAGGGCCTTCACGTCGTCACGGTACAGGCAGGCTACATACTCAACTATACGAGCTGGAGGCCCGACACCGGGAAGACAGTCGGTCAGGGCCTGATGTCTTACAGTGATAAAGGCTACATAATGCACACACTCCGTTGGTTTCCACCAAGAAGCTTCGTCAACATGATTGTGAATCAAACTGTATGAATCCGGCCCAGACAACATTGCTAGGTAAGACCTGATTATCACTGATGGCTGCTGTATGAAGTCGAGTTGGTTGTTGGTTGTTCTGTGATATTGGAGAGTTGTTGCAACCATTTTCCGTAAAACGCAACTCTTAAACGTAACTCTGTTCTAGGGTGACAAATTCAGATGCTAACTATCCAACGTAAGATCCGTGAGAAAGTTACGTGTTCACGTAACTCCGGACATAACGTGAAGTGACGTTAACGTAATAATTTGTCGATGATATATAATTTGTCTGTCAAGTTAACCTCTTTATTATCATACTAGCTTGTAACATAATTATTCAGTAATAGCAATTATTCTATTCTGATGGTTTTCAATGAGTTTTGAATAATTTCTAGAGTAGGAATCGTGCCCTTTTACTGTAAAACCGTACACTCTTTACACAATTGTAAAGAGCCATCATTTTTCAAACGAAATTATATCACAGAACAACCAACTGTACGTCATACATCCATCCGTGGTTCTAATCAGGTGATCCCTAGCACTGATATCTGGGCCGGATTTATTCCGTTTGATTTACGATCATATTGACGACGCTTTCGGTGCAAACGAACGGCTGGACGTGCTACGCTCTGGGTGGTCTCAAAAAATTCCTTGGTTCAAGAACAGTTCAAAAACGTAAAGTATAACATCCTCTTCTGTTGCAAGTTTTCGAGCTATGGCGTTCTGAAAATTGCATCCCCTATTTTTCACCCCTTAGAGATGACTGACAGTAACGCCGAGCTTCGCCGACCAACTAGACCCCAAATAGGACCTGCAAACCAAATTTCATTAATTTTTGTTCACGTTTACTAAGAAAAGTGCTAAGTACGGCGTTCGGTGTACGGCGCACGGACAGAAATTTTCAATGGCATTTTCTGATTCTACATACCTTGAAACGGAAACCATCAAATTTTGACGTGGGTGGGGGGGGGGGGGGGGGGCTAAAAATTGTTTCGTGCTCGATTTCATGGGTTCATTATCGAAAATAATAAACCAAAATGAACGTTTCAAAATGTACGGAAAAGAAACGAACTTTTTTTTATTCCGGTGTTTCCGATCTCTTTGGGAAGTCTCTGGTGCTGGGGTGACTTCCGGGAACTCGTCCACATGCTTTATGCCGGCGCAACCATGAGAATCGGGGACATCCCCTGGTGTTGTGAATCGAGTTCTTCCAAGCTCAGTGGAAGCTGGTGGAGGGATCAGAGTTGGTGCCTTTCTCCGTTGTCACGGAACCGGATAATCGGGAAGATGGACTGCCAATTCACAGTGCAGGAGCTGGAGATAGCACTTGCGCGCGCAAAAGGATGGCAAAGCCCCAAAACAAGAAAATAACAACTGCGAGAACGCACCTGCGCATTTTCTGGAGAGGTGAGCGCCCTGCTGAATCAAGTGTGGGAGACAGAAGAGATTCCATGTGACTTTTCTCCAGCAATAAACTTCCCTCTGCACAAGAAAGGCCAGGATGACATTGAACCTAAAATGCATGATGCACTATGTAAGAGAGATTTCATGAAGCTAAGTCCCTGAGCTTGCCATTATTCTATAACTGAACCGGAAAACTCATTGATGCAGTAATTTATTTAGGATCAAACCGTTTATTTAGGACCCGCTCTTCTTTTCCGCCTCTTCACGCGGCAACTCAGTTACCGTTGATATGGAAACGTATTTCTCTGGACCTTTTCAACAAACCGATCAATCTCATCAGCTTCAACCAAATCAACCCGAATCAACAACAGCCCAACTTCGTTGAACTCTATCGATCAACCGACTAGTTGGATACAAATTATATCTGAAATAGCAATTTCCCTCTGATATGATTATCACATCAAAGCAGTCTGCGCCGGTTGAAACTGTACGGTCTGTTTGTGACAAACGGATGAAGTGGTGAAAAATGGCGAGGGGTGGGGTTGGTGTTCGGGCGGGAAAGGGCTGAAAGGGAGGTACATAATTAGAGCGAGAGGACGGTCGAGGTGATTTATTGATTCGGCTCTCTCTTGGGTGTGGCAACTTATTGGTTCAAATCCGCCGCTTCCGATCCTCATATACGATGTTCGGAGGATCGAATCTCCCCCGTTTTCAACTTATTTATACAGGTGAAAAGCGTGACTATTAACGGACAACGATAAAACACGTAGCTTAATGGTTCAAACCCATCGCTTCGCTCCTCGGGTGCCTTGTTGGGAGGCCTAAAACATGATTATGCATTTGAATATTGTCAGCTATGAAATAAACAGCTGGCTGACTAGGTAGGCCACTGACAACAATAATTATAAACCTATGATACTTCGCAGAAGTATCATAGGTACTTGTGATTTTGGATATGACGATCCCAAACCACCTCATCAAAGATAAACTTTGGCAAACTGAAGATTTGGATTTTACAAAATGTATTAATATAATTATTATGCAAGTTGTACCAACAAACAGACATCCATTAAAATGATTAGATTCAGAAAATAAACGACGTGTTGCCAGTAAATGCGATAGTTCGTAAAAATCCTTCAAGAAATGGCACAAACTGTAATAATTACGACCACAACTACGGAATGTGACCTGCTTAGGGTTCAAACTGTGATAAATTTAACGGTCGAAATCGCTATAGATCTCGCTGTCTGAAAAATTGCGAGGGGTAGAAGGGCTGAATAAAGAACACATTATCTGGAGGCAGCAAGACGCAAGATCCAGAAGGTCGTTGAGTATAATGCAGAAAGATTAGAAGAAGACCCGGATTCGGACGACTCTCTCGCCTTATGTTGGACAATTCCCTTTAAATGTAGACTCGGAGAAAATTTTGTATGAAACACTTGAAATCGATGGTAAACAAGCCAGTTACAAATTTGGGTCAGGAGCTCATTGCAATATTCTCACGAGGTAGACAATGAAAAATCTCGGTCGGAATTCGCAAATCAAGACAAACAATTTACCTAATTTTGTCAGAGCTTAAATGCCGTGTTTTGGTGAAACTTTATTACCAAAATCTGGTGCAGAGGCAATGAATATCATGCCGACACAACGGTTTATTATTTACCTTATGCTTCATTAATAACAACAAATAATCAATAATTGTAGTATTGAATCCCGCGCATTTTTATGAAACTCTAATTCCCGGGGTTCCAGTACGCGATTTAGAGCTTTCGTGGAGGGAGGTTCAGGGTACTGACCACAGAAAACAGTGATCTACGCAGAAGGGGCATCTGGACAAGTAAATAATAAACCGTTGTGTAATAATTTGCAGCGTTTTCTGTTCTTATTTCGTACCTACTTCTGCTTGTCTTGTGTTTCATTTTCCTCATTGGATTACCTGATGGGCCAAGGATAGCACTTCGCATTGTGTAGAACTACAGTTGATACTCCACTGTAGTTCTACACATTGAACTAGCATGACTACGAACAACATGAAGTTGCTCCTCATGCAAACTATTACGAACTGCAATGATCATAAGTTAAATTTTATATAATGTACCTACTTAGTTATTAAAGTTGTGGTAGGCGATTACTGAGCATGGAAAACGTTTAAAAGCTCGTGATGGTAGCGTTATAGCAGCAGCACTCATTCGAAAAAGAGAACCACTGGATATAGCCAACCATGAAATTCCGTTTGATGCGCTCGCAGGCCATAAAAATTACCATGAAAAGGAAATCAATATCGAACAATACAAACCAATGCAGTGGAGAGTATTATTTCCCGAGGCTTTAGCAAAGAGGATCAGGCACAAACTAGGTCCGGACTGAATATGCTGGCTGAATTCGAGGGGGCTCAGCGTAGCATTAAATTCGACTGAGCGATTACTGCCAGTAGTTCGAAGAGAGATTGTTGGTGGGGACATATTGGAGCGAGGGAGCACTTTTGAGGGGAGGGGAGCTATTCGATTTCTCATGAAATTTTGTAAAGAGGTTCCAGATGAATATTCAGCTGTTAATTCAAGCTGCGCATAGGCGGTGACTAATTGGGTACCCATCATTGATAGTGATGAATGAAGATAATCACTGAGAGTTTGATTTGTCCCAAACGAGGGAGCGAAAGAGTTCAACACGGTGTGGTATCCAACTGTAAATAACAACATTTCATTTCATTGTCCATTATTGTTTCCTTGCCTTACTAGACTGAACTAAAACATAATTATGTGGTAGTACGTCATGAGATCTCTTCCCGCTTATTTGGATGGACGCATATTTATTACTCCCATTTTCAAGTCTGGAGAGAAAATTAGTATGGGGAACCATCTTCCACGCATTTTTCCGCCTGTGTGAAGTGAACGTCGGAATATGGGGAGTTCCAACGTTGAACTCCATTTTCTTAGGATTCCATACTCGGAACTACCAAGTGTTATCATATCCAAACTGTTTAAAACTAAGTTGAGAATAATATGAGATTCAAAAAATATAATGTTTTCTTTTATCGTACTGTCTCTCCTTTACTTAAGGCCGGTCCTCCACTGGAAGCGATACCGAGTGATTATGCGCAGTCATCAGGCACGTGAGACTGATCCCATTGCGGTAAAGTAGATTAGGGGGCCTCCAATGCACGCGACTTGAGCGATGGACATTGGGCGACACCAAGCGACGAGCGACGGATCTCGTTCGGATGGGACTGGTCGGCTGTTTTCAAGCGACCTCAGCTCCCCATCCCTCTCAACGCTTCAACACCACCACCACAATCCCGCACTTTTAAATTAATTCTTTTATTTTAACATGCATATATTATGTTTCATCATTATGTTTGCTGTCACGCTCCCCCCCCCCCCCCTTGCTTCTTTACTACTGCAGTAAAGTTCGGTCGGCGAGGGGATTCACGAGGGAGTTCTGTTTCCCCCACGTTGCCTGTGATCTTGTGGGGAGCCGAAACCTTGGAACGTTTCTCTCGTTTCCGTGGTGTTGGTCCTTTGAATCTTGAAGGTTGTCGGTCATCTGAAATACGCCTCTCACAGTAATTCCACCTCAACAAGACATTGTCAATTGTTCTTTCGGGCTTAACTCACTAAGCTACCCGAATCCCGTTGGTGGCAATCTATAAAGTACCTACTAGCCATGGCTGAGTGGATAACATGCTACACGTCTACGCTGAAAGACCCACGTTACCAAGCGAGCGCTCCTTGGCAGTACGATGCGAATCAAAAATGAACTCCTCAGACACCGTTAAACATATTCATGATTTATAATATATATGTTCTTACTTGAAGAGGAGGACATTTGATTTTGGATTTTGTTGGTGGGTAATTTTGGTTTATTATTGTCCTTTGGAATCGAATATGAAAAAAAAATTAACCCCCCCCCCCCCTCAAAATTTGATGTTTGATAAACAGGTTTCCACTCTGAATCCTTCAAAAAACCACTGCAAATTATTACACAACGGTTTATTTTATACCTGAATAGATGCCCCATCTGCGTAGATCAGTTTCTGTGGTCAATACCTGCCCTTGTGCTTCCCCCAGGAAAGCCCTAAATCGAGTACTGGAGCCAGCCAGGCAATCACTGGGCTGGTAGTAGTAGCTATCGTACACTAACAATATTTATCGTACCTTCGAGGATTTATCGTACCTGTTTCCTTATATTCCTATGTAACCTGTAACTTCGAAACCTACCTAAGTAAAAACTTGATCTCTATTCCGTTTCGTTCACACTCATGGTAACAAAGCCAAACTTCAGGCCCCACTGTTTAAATTAAATCATTCTCTCATTCTACTTGTATTTTCTCAAAAGGGTCACTCATGTCCCTTTTGGTTTATTATTTTCAATAATGAACCATTGGAATCGAGCATGAAAAAAAAAAATTCTTACCCCCCCTCAAAATTTGATGGTTTACGTTTCAAGGTATGTAGAATCCAAAACTGCAATAAAAATATTTCTATCTGTCCGCCGTACGCCGTGCGCCGTACGGGCCACTTTTCATAGTTACCATGAAAAAAAATTGATGAAATTCGGGTTATAGGTTCCGTTCGGCGTCTAGTTGGTCCTCGAAGCTCGACGTTACTGTGAGTCATCTCTAAGGGGTTCAAAATAGGGGTTGAAATTTTCAAAACGCCTATACCATTTTTTTACGTAAATATTTTTACGGTTTTAAATAGTTCTTGAACTTGCGAGTTTTTTAAGACCATCCGGAGCATCGTACGTCCAGCCGTTAGTTCACAGTAAGGCCCCGAAGTTTGTGCCGACAGGCATTTTCGACTCCAGTGTGAATGAAATTGTATACAATTCAAACCAAATCTCGTAACCAGAGACGCGCCCACAATAGGAATTTGTGAATACGGCCAATCATTGGTAGGGATCACCTGAATATATAGGCGGAGTATGAAGTCGAGTTGGTTGTTCTGCGATATTATTTCGCTTGAAAAATGATGGCTCTTTTGGAGTTTGTTGGTAGGTAGTGAAACTTGAACAAACGTTGAAGTATTATTGATGGGTAAATTATTACTACGGTAAATCATTACTCAACGGTAAATTATTACACAACGGTTCATTATACCATCTACGTAGAAGGGGCTGGAGTTTGTTGGTAGGTACTTTTGCAACTTTTTTCACTCCTCATCAACAATTTCTTTTCAGAACTTCATTATGTGTGTTTCTTTTTGTTAGGTACTGTTTGTCATCGGCAGAATTATTTTAGCAACATTTAACTCGTGATTTAGGTAGGTATCTAGTAACGAGTACGGGGTTAGGTACTAACCTACGGAGGGTCTGCGATCTACATACTATGTATATAATAGAATAGTACATATCATATTATATAGAAGGGTTATCTATACATAGAGCTGTGATCTGTAACAGGAGGGTATTCTATACAAAATAATAAACCGTTGTGCAGGGATTTGCAGCGTTTCTCCCTATATACTTCTTATTTTCTTTCAAAATGTTCTTCATTATTTACGGTGAAGTAAGTACAATTATTATAAATTCAATTAGGTATAAATTGTAGTACCTTACGTCCGCACATCATGTTCTGCTTCTCATTATGTTGGCCTCCCTAATTCAACATAGGGAATTCAGAGTTTGATTCCCTCGCTACTTCGAAATACCCTCAGAGATTCGAACCAGGGAGATTCTCCCGTATTTGTACAGGAGGATGCTTCAACTGAGAATTATGTATTATATATACGCGGCTACGGGCGTAATATTGTTAGTGTTTTTCTATTCCTCCATTTCTTTTTGGAAATCGAGCGACTCGTTCGGGTTCCGAGCGAGCTGGAAACGTGTTCTAAAAACAACATGCAGGCGAAATTAATTAATTAGGGGAGGCATTCGGCGGGAGTATTAATTAAGTAGCTCCATCCCGACATTCCTCCCGTCCCGAAACCTTCAGGCTTAAATGCAAACAGATAACACAAACAGTCGAGTAACTCGAAATACCCCTTGTGTAACTAGCGGGTGCTCTGTAATGGGGGGGGGGGGGGGATTAGAACAGATAGTGGTGATAGGGAGGGGGGGAATAACCGCTTCAATAATACACCTAGCTGGGTTAATTAACCTGGAAGGGATGAGCTGCTAAGGGGTCGAAGAGCTCTAAAGACAATAGGATGCCTCCTGTTGCGACGATTGTTTTCGAGAGGAATGCGCCACTGAGGGCTGATGAAGTGGATATGCATCCAAATCTACTGTGCAAAACAGTGGTCTAGTTGTGGTAGTAGTAAAAAGTGTGCGGTGGTCGAGTCTGTCGGTCGAGCCTTTGGTGTGGTGGTGGACCGTGGTGGTGGGGGGGGGGGGGGGGTCAATTGGCGGTCTTAGGTTAGTCTAGTCGGCAATTCTAAGTAGTATTTGAGTTCAGAGTTGCAGAATGCCCTTGTCAGTTGGCAAATTTATTTCCAATTCGAAAAATTTGAATTCAATTCAAGTGATTAGAATTCAGATTACTAAAACGCTTATTTTGTACAGAATACCCTTCTGTTACAGACCACAGCTCTCCGTATAGATAACCCTTTATATAGTATATTTACTATTCTATACATATTATGTAGATTTACTGTTGTGTAATAATTTACCGTTATGTAATAATTTACCGTTGCGTAATAATTTGCCGTTGTGTAATAATTAACCATTGTTACAGATCACAGCTCTCCGTATAGATAACCCTTTATATAATATAATGTACCATTCTATACATACGATATAGATCGCACATCCTACGTGGGTCAGTACCTAACCCCGTACTCGTTACTAGGTACACCTAAATCACGAGTTAAATGTTGCTAAAATAATTCTGCCGATGACTAACAGTACCTAAAATGGCAAAAAGAAACGCACAAAATGAAGTTCTGAAGGAAAATTGTTGATGAGGAGTGAAAAAAGTTGCAAACGTACCTACCAACATACTCCAGCCCCTTCTACGGAGATGGTATTTTGAACCGTTGTGTAATAATTTACCGTTGAGTAATGATTTACCGTTGAGTAATGATTTACCCTTGTGTAGTAATAATTTACCCATCAACAATACTTCAACGTTTGTTCAAGTTTCACTACCTATCAAAAACTCCAAAAGAGCCATCATTTTTCACATGAAATAATATCACAGAACAACCAACTCGACTTCATACTCCGTGATTATAATCAGGTGATCCCTAGCAATGATTTTATCTCGGGCCAATTCCCGATTGTTAGCGCGTCCCTGGTGACGAGATTTGGGCTAAATGTATACAATTTCATTCTCCCTGCTGTCGAAAATGCCTGTCGGTGCAAACCTCGGGGCCTTACTGTGAACGAACGGCTGGACGTACGATGCTCCGGGTGGTCTTAAAACTCGTAAAACCGTAAAAAGATTCAAGTAAAAAAAAAGGTATAGGCGTTCTGAAAATTTCAACCCCTATTTGAACCCCTTAGAGATGACTGACAGTAACGTCGAGCTTCGAGGACCAACTAGACCCCAAACGGAACCTATAACCCGAATTTGATCAATTTTGTTTCATGGTAACTAAGAAATATTTTTATTGGTTTATTATTTGCAATAATGAACCATTGGAATCGAGCATAAAAAAAAATTATAACCCCCTCAAAATTTGATGGTTTACGTTTCAAGGTAGGTATGTAGAAAACGAAAATGCAATAAAAATATTTCTGTCTGTCCGCCGTACGCCGTACTGACCACTTTTCTTAGTTACCATGAAACTAAATTGATGAAATGCGGGTTGTAGGTTCCGTTTGGGATCTAGTTGGTCCTCGAAGCTCGACGTTACTAACTGTCAGTCATCTCTAAGGGGTTCAAAATAGCGGTTGAAATTTTCAGAACGCCTACACCTTTGTTTTACGTGAATCTTTTTACGGAGTTTTTTAAGACCACCCGGAGCATCGTACGTCCAGCCGTTCGTTCATAGTAAGGCCCCAAAGTTAGCACCGACAGGCATTTTCGACAGCAGGGTGAATGAAATTGTATACATTTAGCCCAAATCTCGTCACCAAGGACGCGCTAACAATCGGTAATTGGCCCGAGATGTAATCATTGCTAGGGATCACCGGATTATAATCACGGAGTATGAAGTCGAGTTGGTTGTTCTGTGATATTATTTCATGTGAAAAATGATGGCTCTTTTGGAGTTTGTTGATAGGTAGTGAAACTTGAACAAACGTTGAAGTATTATTGATGGGTAAATTATTATTACACAATGGGAAATTGTTACACAACGGCAAATTATTGCACAACGGTAAATTACTACATAACGGTAAATTATTACAAGACGGTAAATTACTACAGAACGGTAAATTATTACACAACGGTTCATCTACCAAGAAGGGGCTGGATTTTGTTGATCGGTACTTTTGCAACTTGACGAACCGTATAAGAATTATTGATGGGCAAGTTATTACACATCGGTTCATTATACACCCCACGAGGGTAGGTACTGCCCACAGAAAACAGTGATCTACGCAGACCACATCCACATCATCAACAATAATTTTCCTTCAGAACTTCATTATTTGCGTTTCTTTTTGCCATTTTAGTTACTGTTTGTTATCGACAGAATTATTTTAGGAACATTTGACTCTTGACTTAGGTAGGTACCTAATAACGAGTACGGGGTTAGGTACTAACCCACGGAGGGTCTGCGATCTACATAATATGTACAGGCTAGTACATATTATTTAGACGGGTTATCTATAAAGAGAGCTGTGATCTGTTACAGAAGGGTATTCTGTACAAAATAATAAGCCGTTGTGCAGGGATTTGCAGCGTTTTGCATTTTCGGATTCTACATACCTTGAAACGTAAACCATAAAATGTTGAGGGGGGTTAGAATTTTTGTTTTTCATGCTCGATTCCAATGGTTCATTATTGAAAATAATAAACCAAAATCGTAATTTATAACGTGGTTTTACGCTATTATAATAGGGCAACCCCTTCAAATAAGTACTGTTTAGGGCCCCGAGAAAAACGACAAATAAGATGGCAGATTCACTTTCGTATGCCCCCCAAGTTTCTATAGCTCCAAAGAAAAACGAAATCCATATTAATCCAGTATCGACCACCGGAAGTTAAGGATTCGAAACAATAGTGGCATTATTTAAATAAAGGCTCTTACCTCGGGAAATGGCGTTGATGGTCGTCGTAGTGGCTTATCTTTCAACCCCCCCCCCCCCCCCCCCCCCGCTACCACCCATCCAAACACGATGTTCCTACGTCAATGGTTTCGGGAGTATGCTTTCGATAATAGCGCTTTTTCATGCGTTGCTGGGCTCGCACCATGTTCTCGAATGGCTGGGCCCAAAAATATTGTCGCTGGCGTATATTGCGTGCAGGAGTTAGATCGTGGAATTTAGGCCTTGCTGTGTGTGTTGCAAATTTACATCCCACAAGAAGTTGACCCTCCTTTACTTATTTGACCCTCCTTTATTTTCCTCAGGAAGCGAGTAGGAAAATACTTCAAATGGTAATTCACCTTAATTTCCTTCGCAGATCTCAGGTGCAAATCGAAACAATGAAAACTTGAAAAAAATCGGAATTTTATCATCATCTTTGTTTTTCAATTTTTATGTTAGATTCGGATTCTGCGTGAAATTTTATGGAGAAGTGACCCGTCACTCAAATTTTTGAGTGGTCAAATTGTGCGATGAAGGAGGAAAACAATTTTTTGCGGATGGAATAAACTACCAAGTGTTATACCTACGTGATTTTTTTTTTTTTCAACGCTGAATCAAGGGGTGGTATCATTGTTCGATACACAAATAATTGGAACGATTGAAAGGAACCGAATGAAGTCTACCGGTGACATTATGGACAGATTAGACCTCACGATATCATTCTTTCACATCATTCACATGGACTTCGAATCTGTTGTGAAAAGGTCCATCTGCAAAGAGAATGGAGTTCCCAGTTCAATAACCGAAGTTGGTATCGAAATTTCAACTTTTTCATTATTTTCAGGGCATTTTTGATCCATTAAATAGGATAGTTATGAAACGAAAAACTGAGAACACCGCGTGACTCAGCGTTGAAAAATACCCCGAAATCGTGTGCCTACTCGTACTTGATGGTTTATTCCATCCGAAATACACGACTTTCTGCCTGTTGTGGGCCGTTGTTGTTTCTTCATGAAATTTATCGTTGAAACGGATTCTGCAGTAATGGGGCTTCCCATTCGAAAAAATAAAGTTGATGTCGAAGTTTCAACTTCAAGAGTTTCATTAGGCCGATTCTGAATTTGAGATCTACGACAGAAATTCTGGTGTGTTACCGTTGGAAATTGTTGTATAATTGGCTTGTTTGAGAAAGATGAGGGGGGGGGGGGAATATCATGGTACAGCTTTTATAAATTTAGAAAATTGATATTGATTATTCTTATTACATAATAATTGTCAATTTATGTTAACTAATGTAAGTATAGCTGAATCCCTATGATACATTATATATATTATATGAAATATCTGAGTACTGCTGGTTCAGTTCATCATCAACAATTCAAGAGCTAATCTTTGTTCCACCTTGAGTTGTGTGGATTAGAACATGGAACTTGATGGGGTAGGGGGATTCAGCTGCGGTGAATAAGGAGGTTGTTGGCGGAGCGAGGCGGGAGTTGGACAGGAAGCACTCGAAAGGCCTTCGAGTGGGCAGCGGGGCTTTTGTCCCTTTGTTCCTGAAGGGCCGTCGCAAAGGAGTCGAAGGTAGCGGTGGAGGGGGGAGATGGCGACAAACCATGGTCGCGCCGGTTGGCGCGAGAAGGGGGAGGGGGGGGGGGGGGGGTAGTTTTGCTCGGAAGGATGAAGAGGAGTTTTAGGAGAGAGAGGGTCAGGAGATTGCGGGTTGTCGAGGCGAGAGGCCTGTTACGGAAGGGGTTAAGTTACGTTAAGCAGTTTTAGGAGGTGAGTTGGTGAGTCTAGTATATTCCTATCACTTTTCTCCCACAATCCAAATTACAGCCTATTTCCTTTGTCATAAAACCAATCGCATCATCCGTGCTACTGTCAGCTCTAAAACCAAATTGCCTATTCGCCTATTGCCTACATCGAGTTCCGATACATCGAAAAAGCTGACATGCTATACTCAGAGATATCTGTGGATTACAGGTGGTTCATCGAAGGCCACCACACTATTGACGAATCTCTACAAACCTGATCAGCAGGCGTCAAGGACTCACTTCGAAACGGATGAAAGAGTCGGCGAAGATCAAATAAACCGTTGTGTAATAATTTGCACTGGTTTTTTAAAGGATTCAGAGTGGAAACCTGTTTAGGAAACACCAAATGTTGAGGGTTAATGTTTTTTTTTTTTCATGCTCGATTCCAAAGGTTCATTACTGAAAATAATAAACCAAAATTACCCACCAACAAAACCCAAAATAAAATGTCCTCCTCTTCAAGGAAGAACATATAATCATGAATATGTTTAACGGTGTCTGAGGAGATCATTTTTGATTTTCATCGTACCTGGCAAGGGGCACTCGCTTGGTCGCTAAAGTCTTTCATCGTAGAAGTGTAGCATGTCCACTCAGCCATGGCTAGTAGATACTTTATAAATCACCACCAACGGGATTCGGGGTAAGTGAGTTAAGCCCGAAAGAACAATTGACAATGTCTTGTTGAGGTGGAATTACTGTGAGAGGTGTATTTCAGATGACAGGCAACCTTCAAGATTCAGAGGACCAACACCACGGAAACGAGAGAAGCGTTTCAAGGTTTCGGCTCCCCACAAGGTCACAGGCAACGCGGGGGAAACAGAACCTCTCGCCAGCCGAACTTTACAGTATTAGGAAAGAAGCAAGGCGGGGGGAAGCGCGACAGCTTCGCAGACAGAGGTCCAGCCATTAAAAATAACATTCATGTTAAAAAGGCTAACTGCAGAAAACATACCACGATATGCAACAAGTAGTTGTACATCGAAAGCTGTTTACACAAGAAAATTTCCCAGTAAAAGGCAGAAATCGTCAAGGTGAGAAGTTTTGTGTGTGGAAACAGAAATAGAAGACGTAGCAGGGGGAAATGATGAAACGTGGATGAGTTCTTCGCCCGAACATATTCATCAAACGGAGCCTAGTACAATCAAGGTTGACCCACAGGCGACACTGAATATAACACCAAACTTGGCTGTGGCTCTTCCATCAACACTCGGGCTGACGGGTTGGCGTTGACGTCATTCGATATTATCCACAGGTAGTATCGAACTTTCAAAATTATGATGGATGAGAGATTAATCACAGCAACCTGATGAGGTTGGATTCATGAGCGTTGCCAGTCTGGGGAGCGGTTAACGAAGAGTAGAAAGGAAGCTTATTCACAGAACTTGAAGGGTTATTGTTGCCTGGTGGACGATCAGCAGCAGAAGAATGTGTGGTGTCAGGAACTCATTTCGAAAATATTAATTCGAAACTATCACCTGTCATAATTTTGATCCGATCCCATAGTTTGATTTATAATTACATGCCATTCACACATTTCTCGGAACACAGTAAATCAACGTGCAAGCCGGTATTAGGGGGCCCAACAACTATTTCCCTCTCCACTGCTTCCGGCCGCTGGTGACTGCCGTTGACCTATTTGGCGATAGCTAATCTGCATCGTGATTGGGCGACGCCTGTAACTCCCTGGGCTCTCCAAATTATTTCTGGATCACAAATAATCAAGCCGAGCGCTGCGCCTCGTCGCCCTTACTCATTTACCCAACGCGCCCAGGTATTGAATCAAGTAGAAGCTGATTAAATTGAGCTGACATTGAACGGCAGTTAGTTTATGTACATAGGCAACTGCTACTTATACGAGTTAGGCCTCTGACTCAGTTCTCTCATAAACCCCCGACTACCCACTTTCAGCTGAGACTTCTTTCATTGTTAAGCCCCCATCCTTCTGGCATTTTCTTGGCGTCGTTGTTTGAGACCCCATTATTAGGTCAAGCTGTAACAAGATCGTGACTTATGAGACTTATTTGACGGTTTGAGTTGTCAACTCAACACTCCCGTTCTCAAATGTAGACACATATTTTGATGTATACAGGACAATGAATTCTAAAGAATAGTTTCGTTGCTGATTTGGTAAGAGGTTGCCTAATATTTGACACTTGGTACCTGTTCCTAATACCTACGAAACACTGTATCATATTGAGAAATACAACTGAAAGAGCAACAGTTAAAGAGCAACAGAATACAACAGTCACGGTTCTAATGAAGTTATAACAATCGGAAGAACGAACATTTTCAAAAATCTAATGACTTTACCACATGAGAGAGGCTTTTAGGTATATCTTGGTTGAAAGAACCGTCTATGAAAGAATTCCATGTTATCGCACATTTGGTAAGGAATAAAAATATAGGGATTATGAGTCGCCAGCCGTACATCTAAGTAGGTGAGTGATTAAGTAAGTAGGTACATCTCATATATTAGGCCTTTTTTGGTTTATTATTTTCAGCAATGAACCTTTGGAATCGAGCATGAAACATTTTTTAACCCCCCTCAAAATTTGAGGGTTTTCTTTTCAAGGTAAGTAGAATCCGAAAATGCAAACAAAAACGCTGCATATTATTACACAAAGGTTTATTATTTACCTCTATAGATGCCCCTTCTGCGTATCACTGTTTTCTGTGGTAAATACCCTCGAACTCCCCCGAGGAAAGCCCTAAATGGAGTACTGGAGTCAACCCGGAAATTGAAGTTTCATACAAATGCGCGGTATTCAGTAATTCAGTCACTAATTATTTGCAGTTATTCATGAATAAGGGAAATAATAAATCATTGTGTAATAATTTACCGTTGTGTACTAATTTACCGTAGTGTAATAATTTACCTTTGTGTAATAATTTACCTTTGTGTAATAATTTACCTTTGTGTAATAATTTACCTTTGTGTAATAACTTACCTTTGTGTAATGATTCTCCAGTATAGGTGCCCCTTCTGCGTAGATAACTGTTTTATAAATGGTCAATACCCAACCTCGCGCTCCTCCCACGAACGCCCTAAATCGAGTAATGGATCCGGAATTACGGTTTCATAAAAAAGCGAGAGATTTATACCGTTTGATTCACGATCATGTTGACGAAAATTGTCGGTGCAAATGAACGTCTAGTCGTACAATGTTCCGGGTGGTCTCAAAAATTCTTTAGTTCAAGATCCATTTAGAAACTTCAAACAACCCATAGGTACCCTTCTATTGAAAGTTTTCGAGCTAGCGTTCTGAAAATTTCAACCCCTATTTTTCATCCCTTAGAGATGAGTGACAGTAACACCGAGCTTTGAGGACCAACTAGACCCCAAGCGGGACCTACAAACCAAATTTTATCAATTTTGATTCATGGTAGCTAAGAAAAGTGCGATGTACAGCGTACGGCGTGCAGCGTACGGCGGACAGACAGAAATTTTCGTTTATTATTTTCAATAATAACCTTTAGAATCGAGCATGAAAAAAATAAAAGAAATAAAATAAAATTCTAAACCCCCCCTCAAAATTTGATGGTTTCCGTTTCAAGGTATGTAGGATCCGAAAATGCAATAAAAATATTTGTGTCTGTCCGCCGTACGCCGTACTTCGTACTTTTCTTTGTTACCATGGACCAAAATTAACGAAATTTGGTGTGCAAGTCCCGTTTGGGGTCTAGTTGGTCCTCGAAGCTCGGCGTTACTGTCAGTCCTCTCTAAGGGGTGGAAAATAGAGGTTGAAATTCCCAGGACGCCGTTACCTCGAATTTTTGTACGTTTTTGAATAGTTCTTGAACTTGGGAGTTTTTTAAGACCACCCGGAGCGTTTTACGTCCAGCCGTTCGTTCACAGTAACGCCCTGAAGTTTGCATCGACAGGCTTCTTCAACAGGAGGGTGAATCAAATTGTATACATTCAGCCCAAATATCATAGCTGGGGCGCGGTAACATTTGGGGATCGGCCGGAAGTGGAAGTTCACTCGGCCGCATAACGATGCGCTCCCGTTCTTTCAGAGTGGACGTATTGAACTTTTTATCCTGCGCTCCCAATAAGATAATATGCGGATAATGCAGATCGCCGCTGTTAGTGTCAGTCACAATTATGAGTTCCGACGAGTGATCGGTCTGTCCGTACGCCATGGGAGCGTAACGTAGGACTCCCTGATTTGCAGCGTTTTTGTGTCTCATATTGGGCATAACCATAAATTCAGGGTAGAAAGGTTGGGAGAAGACTCTCTGCGTTGCCACGAACATGGGTTCGATCCGACGGAAAGTGAGGCCCCACCCGTTTGAGGCCGTTTTGAAGTTCACCCCAAGAGGGCGTAGTTTCCCCCTCTACATTCTCAAGATAGGTAGGGAGGCAGTGTGATAGCTGGGGAGGCACTGGTTTTTTCATAAAGCAATGCCTCCAGGAGTTGACGATTCGTTTTCGCGAATCGACCGCCCCTTCAGCCGCGTGTCAAAAAGATCGGGAAGAGCACGGATCCAATATGGACGGGATTCCCATATACCGTCACACTCCTTCCCTTAAAAACATACTTCTTTGAAGAAGAAGTATGTGAAGTTAATATTGACACGGGACCGAAAGTTGTATGGTGTTCTGATTCAGGAATGGTTCATCTGAAAAACTCCAAAGCTTATAGCTTCCATCGTAATGGTACTGGTCCACTTATTGGTGGATAACTTAGCTCCTTATAAATATATCACGTGGGGCGGACTTGGACACAAGTAGAAGGAGAAAAGTAGTTGTCAGAGGTTCAGGTTCAGGAAAATTCATCTAAACAACCTCTAGGTGACTAACCCCCATCATAAGATGGAACAACTGGAATAAAAATACATACAAAGGAAAGTAGTTGTCAGAGGTTCTGGTTCAGGAAAGTTCATCTGAACAACCTCTAGGTGACTAACCCACATCATAAGATGGAATAACTGGAATACAAAAAATACAAAGGAAAAATATACAAGAAATACAATTGGGTGGCATTGAACGCCAGGCATTCAGCGTCTTGAGAATAATAGCTCGATCTGATGAGGAATAGTAAATGGGAAAAATTTAGAGCTATAAAAGAAAATTGAATGGCCGAAGTGCATACTCATAAAACAAAGGGGTTATTAAAGAGAGGATTCCTTCTAGAAAACCTCAGAGCTCTTCCTTCTGGAGAAGCTCTCAAAATATAAAGTGGAGGGGGTACCATGGATAAAATCCAGCACGTACCCACCAACCATGCTCTGCTGCCATGTAGAGGATGAGGGGGGAACTATTGAAATACCTTTAGGTACAGTACAACCACTTTGGGGGTTCCGTGTAATATTATTATTGGTAATGGTATTGTTTCCTACAGGTCTGTCCCGTTTCTGCATATTAGAACGATCGTTTGCACGCTGGGTTTGGAGCAGTCTAAAATTTTTTTTTTTCAGACTAAAATGTTCTAGTGTGTAATTGATGAGGGGGTGTAACTACGCCGCCCATACATCGTAGTTTCCCCCTCTCCACTCAAGAAAGGTAGGAAGGCAGTGTGGCAGCTGCCCCCGGAGACACTGGTTTGATTTATACGCAATGCCTCCAGGAGTTGACAGTTCGTTTCCGCGAATCGACCGCCCCATCAGCCGCGTGTCAAAAAGATCGGGAAGAACCCGGATCCAGTATGGACAGGATTCCCATATACCGTCACACTCCTCCCCTTAAAAACATACATTATATAAATACGAGTAACTACATAACAAAATTCACGTGGCAAAAAAAGAAGGAAAAGATCGAAGCAAAATCTATTTCACGGCTCATGATTATAGTTCTCGAGTTACGATACCTAATTATTTGTTGTTAATCAATTTCGAAATTGACCCGGACAAGCGTGGAGTGAAAGATTAGAGGCACCGTCAATGTACCGTCATTAAAAACGCATCAAAATGATTTATTTCCTCACTGCTGAGGGCTTGAATAATGAAATTCTACCCTTTTCTTCCCCTGAGTTTGCTAGCTGTAGGAGAGTAATTACAAAGGAAGACCTTCTACTGTTTCTCATTTACTTCATTCTTCATCCAGAATATCCCGATAGCCCGTATTGCAATTTTTCCGGAAGCTACGTCAACACCAATTTCTATTTTCACTCGATATAGTTGGCTAATGGTAAATCCGCATGGTGATAGGTTAGGGTCGGTCTGATAGTATCCATATGCTCAACACTTCGATATCATATAATAAAGTCCAGTATCTCACGTCGATGGCAGAGGGTGGTTTTTTATTTATTTTATTTTATTTTATGTTTTTTTTAAGGATCGTTAGTTTGACTGTATTTCAAGCTGGGATTCAATATCCGGAGCAGTACCTGTTTGGGAAAAGTGAATCTCCTTGGAATATTATCTGTTATCGGACTTCTACGAATACGTTTGCTTTTGACAGTTCGGGAGCCAAAGTTTTCAACTTGTCTTGGAAGGAGAACTTGCCAAAACTACCTGTCCCATAGATATCTCTCCGATCGTTTTGACTTCCACCCAATAAATAAGTTATGTGAATATAACTAATGACGAATGATGTGGATATGACTAATTCAGTCCAACTTGGACTGAAGGGCTAGAGAAATTTTTCGACGGAAGATCCGCAGAAATTGTATAAATACTAACAGCAAAGTAATGCTGATAATATATTATAACTGGGATGCGGATTTCCTGGGACCAATTGAACAGGCTGGAAAGCAAGAAGATTTTATGTTCAGATTCAGGTACCATTTATTGGCATAGAGCAGTGGTTCCCAACCTTTTTTGGCCCATCGCCCTTCTCTAGAGGTTGACTGACACCTATCGCCCCCCTTTTCTTTTTGCTTGAGAAAACCAAAAGTTGGCGCTAGTGATCATCGATATTACTGAAAATATAAATGCCTAATTTGAAAATCAGGCAAGCGTAAATACATGATGACATAAATGACATTTGTAGTGAAATAATTAACTAAGATCATTGACGCACATTTCAAAAACATGAGTACATTGTTATAATTTTTTTTCCCTTGCATTAATTGGAATCTGGAAAAACTAAAAACGTCGACAGTTAAAATTTGAAGAAAAAAAAATGAAACACATTCTCGTCCATCACCATTGAAACAATCGTACAGCCTCATAACCACCCCCCCCCCCCCCCCCCCCGTACAATTGCCTAACGACGAATTCCTAAATGGACGCGACGGATTGGAGTGAAGGAGACTAGAGGAACGTTTGAGGAGGACGCTCCTGAACGTGAATTTGTTTATTTTTTAACTTGTGATTCTTTGTATGAACTCTGAACGATCGGTTTGGTGTAAGTTTTCAATTCTCATTTTCGCTGGCTTTTTTATTACCATTTTTATTTATTTTTTATTTTGAATACTCATCGCCCCCATATTACCCCCTCACGAATTCATCGCCCCCCTGAGGAGCCAAATCGCCCCCAGGTTGGGAACCACTGGCCATAGAGCAAGGAGTCGAACCCCTGCGGGAAGATCGCCAATTGCGACCTGATGGAAATTTCGGTTTTTATTTGACTTGGTTAATTCACAAAATTATGATTTCGGAGTTGAGTGCAAAGTTATAATGTTCAACATAAATTTAAATTTAATTTTCTAAATTATAATGGTCTCCGAGTTGCCAGTAGCACACCCAACGTCTTGTGAGGGGAGTTGATACGTTTGACTAAAGACAGTAAAAACTGCATTCAAAATGGGAATATACCCATATGGGAATGTACCTACTCCCACTCAAGGTAACCCACTTTATGAGCAGGCGGGCGCTTAGTGGCCTCTTCGTCCTGATTCATTATCTATGACAGGCTAATGGTTATAAATGCGTCAAATCTGCCTGCTTCATCCCGAACCCTCCTCCTGCCACATAAATAACCCTTATCTTAAACTCCTATCCGCTGTCTTGTTGCCTTGATATATTCCTCGCCTCCTCTCAAATTTTCCGAACGTCAGCGTCGCTCCTGCACGAGTAATTATTGCAATTACATTGGAAACTCGGAATGGTTTATCGTATCAATAATTAAAACTTGAAAAAATTAAATAAATAAAATTTAAATACAATAATTAATTTAAAAAATTAGGTAATTAATTTAAATAATTTTTTTTAAAATAAATATTCTCTATCTGTAGGTGAACCTCTTCTTCCTCCCATCTTACAAAAAAAATAATTTGTTGGGAAAAATAAATAAAAACACAATGGTTTGTTGTTTTCCCGTATAGATGTACCTACCCTTTAAATTTAGATCAATGAGTTTCTATTTGCGGAAAAGATGGGCTGAAGTTGTATATTCCGTATGATTCACACTCATGTTGACGAAATATTTTGGTTCAAATTTCAGGGCCTTACTGTAAACAAATGGCTGGACGCAACGCTCCGGGTTGTTTCAACGAATCTTGAAGTTCGGATTCAATTTAAAACCATCATATATGCCCTTCTATTAAAATTCTTCGATTTTCAATTCTTAGGAATGGCTGACAGTAACTACTGTTCGGAAAATGTATTAGGTACACTGAGCGTGATAAATAGCCATTGAAAACACCGTTCTGAAACGCACGGGGTGAACGAATAAGTGCGGTACCTTTCTATGTTATATCTTCTTCAAACAGTATCGAGTTCCTGTAAATGGTATCTCCCGTTTCCCCTTCGTATTTCCTTTATCATTCCACCCAGCGGAACCAACGTTAGCGGCATTCAGCCGAAAATTCACGGATGAGGAGGTACAGCATCTTACGCCTCAACATCTTCTTCCCTGGAGCTAAGGGGCCAATTTATTTTTATTCATCCCTTCTTAGTCAGTCGGTACGACGCCAAATGGAAGCCCAAGTGAATTCAGGAAGGGTCCTTTGAACGGCAGGCCGGTTCACACGAAATTCAGTAGTTGCTACTGTGAAATTAGATATTCCCTACTCAAGTTCGATTATCTGTGCGAATGATGAAACTTTTAGAGTCGACCTCGAAGAAAATTGTTCCGATTATTATGATTTTCCGTTCCAAGATACCTATGTGAAATCAAGAAATTATTCATTGAAAAGAAGACAGCAATGAACATAATATATTAACGTGTTACTTTTCTAATAGAAGCCGAATTTGGAAAAATCGTCTGTCAGGCGAGCCCGCGGCACTTTTCTTAGTTACGTAGGTCTCATTCGAGGTCTAGTCTATTATCGAAGCTCGGCGTTACAGACAGCCATCTCTAAAGCGTGACAAATAAGGTTCGAAACTTACAAAACGCCGCAGCTTTAGAAAGTTCAAAACAAGGGTATGATTTCAGCGAGTTTTCGTTAATAGCACGCCATGCAATGGATACATGAATTTTTGAAAAATCGTTCATTCTCCAATCTGAACCCAATGCTAGATACGATTTTCATGTGCATGTATGAAATCGAAATTTAATTAAAGTAATGTGAGGAGTGTCAGAATTTGATCTGATAATTTTAGTCCAGTCGGCAGGTCGTAAAGGGGGGTTGCCGCTAATAAATCAGATGTCATTGCAATTTTAGTGTGTAGAGTAATTGAGTGAATTGTCATTAATTGAGCAAAGCAACTCAGTCATGAATAATAGTGAATACCTGTACTTATCAAAATGTATTTAGGTAAAAAACTAACTAAAAATGAAAATTGTTATTAAATTATCAAATTGTTATAGAATATTATGTCAATAATTTTATCATATGGTTGTAATATTAGCATGATTTTGGAGACCAAACGGAGTTTTTTGGACAACCCTGATCCGAAATCAGGACCGAATAAGCATCATCAATATGTGTGTCTGTTTGCGTGAATCAAATTCACATGCACACCCTACTGCGTTTATAACTGCAGACCAGTTATCAGTGATCAGAAACAGAGATGTCTCAAAACATGCGTGATTTTGTGAAATCAAGTTGGTTGTTCTGATCTTTCAGTCCATGGAAAGAAAATCGTTTATGTTTCTTCATAGATAATCCATGCCTCTTGTTTTGCTTCTTGGATGCTGATATCCGTATTGATAGAGGCGTTTTTAAAGGTAAGTAAACTCTGATGTTTGTCCGCGAAAAAATAAAATAATGAATTCATAAAAATAATCTTGTACATAGTCTACTAACTAGGCCTATTAGTTATATTAGCCAACACAATTTTCTTCAAATCAATTACTGATGAAACATAACAGGTCTAATTTAACATTTTTCATAACCGTTTATCCCATATCGGAGGGCATTATCTGTTTTCATGAGAATTTGAACTCATGTTTCTACTTATTGTTACTGAAAAGCATGGGTACATTACTACCTAATATTTAATAATTGAGAGACGAAATGGTTCATTTAGCAATTCATGTGGTTGTTGCATATCTAAATTTTGATATTCCTATTTTGGTTTATTATTTTCAATTTTGAACCTTTGGAATCGAGGATGAAAAAGAAATAAAATTCTAAACCCCCCCTCAAAATTTGATGGTTTACGTTTCAAGGTATGTAGAATCCAAAAATGCAATAAAAAACATTTGTCTGTCCGCCGTACGCCGTACTGAGCACTTTTCTTAGTTACCATGAAACAAAATTGACGAAATTCGGGTTATGGATGCCATTCGGGGTCTAGTTGGTCCTCGAAGCTCGGCGTTACTGTCAGTCATCTCTAAGGGGTTAAAAATAGTGGTTGACATTTTCAGAACGCCATAGCTTGAAAACTTTAGATAAAAGGGTATGGTTTTTTTACGTTAATAAACTTGCCTTAAGCTAAAGAAATTTTTGAGACCACCCGTAGCATTGTACGCCCAGCCGTTGGTGTGCACCAAAAAGCTTCGTCAACACGATCGTGAATCAAACGGTATAAATCCGGCCCGGATATCATCACTAGGGAGCACCTGATTATAATCAAGGATGGATGTATTAAGTCGAGTTGGTTGTTCTGCGATATTATTTCATTTGATAAGTGATGGACTATTGGATTTTGTTGATAGGTGCTTTTGGAACTCGAACAAACGCTGAAGTATTATTGGTGGGTAAATTATTTCACAATGGTAAATTATTACACAACGGTAAATTATCATGCAACGGTAAATTATTACACAGCGGTTCATCTACCAAGAAGGGGCTGGATTTTGTTGATCGGTACTTTTGCAACTTGAACAACCGTTGAAGTATTATTTATGGGCAAGTTATTACACAACGGTTCATTATACTTGACCACGAGGGTAGTTATTGACCACAGAAAACAGTGATCTACGCAGAAGGGGCATCTATTCCACTCCACATCAACAATTTTCCTTCAGAACTTTTCGTTTCGTTTTGCCATTTTAGTTACTGTTTGTCATCGACAGAATTATTTTAGCAACATTTAACTCCAGATTTAGGTAGGTTCCCAGTAATGATTCGGGGTTAGGTACCTACTAACCTACGGCGGGTCTGCGATCTACATATTGTGTGTAGAATAGTACGTGTTGTATTATATAGCCGGGTTGTCTATACTGAGAGCTGTGATCTGTAACAGAAGGTATTCTCTACAAAATCATAAACCGTTGTGCAGGGATTTGCAGCGTTTTGGTTTATTATTTTCAATAATGAACCATTGGAATCGAGCATGAAAAAAAAATTCTTACCCCCCCTCAAAATTTGATGGTTTACGTTTCGAAGTATGTAGAATCCAAAACTGCAATAAAAATATTTCTGTCTGTCCGCCGTACGCCGTACGCCGTACGGGCCACTTTTCTTAGTTACCATGAAAAAAAAATTGATGAAATTCGGGTTATAGGTTCCGTTCGGCGTCTAGTTGGTCCTCGAAGCTCGACGTTACTGTGAGTCATCTCTAAGGGGTTCAAAATAGGGGTTGACATTTTCAAAACGCCTATACCATTTTTTTACGTAAATATTTTTACGGTTTTAAATAGTTCTTGAACTTGCGAGTTTTTTAAGACCATCCGGTTCATCGTACGTCCAGCCGTTCGTTCACAGTAAGGCCCCGAAGTTTGCACCGACAGGCATTTTCGACTCCAGTGTGAATCAAATTGTATACAATTCAAACCAAATCTCGTAACCAGAGACGCGCCCACAATAGGAATTTGTGAATACGGCCAATCATTGGTAGGGATCACCTGATTATATTGGCGGAGTATGAAGTCGAGTTGGTTGTTCTGTGATATTATTTCATTTGAAAAATGATGGCTCTTTTGGAGTTTGTTGGTAGGTAGTGAAACTTGAACAAACGTTGAAGTATTATTGATGGGTAAATTATTACTACGGCAAATCATTACTCAACGGTAAATTATTACACAACGGTTCATTATACCATCTACGTAGAAGGGGCTGGAGTTTGTTGGTAGGTACTTTTGCAACTTTTTTCACTCCTCATCAACAATTTCTTTTCAGAACTTCATTATGTGTGTTTCTTTTTGTTAGGTACTGTTTGTCATCGGCAGAATTATTTTAGCAGCATTCAACTCGTGATTTAGGTAGGTACCTAGTAACGAGTACGGGGTTAGGTACCAACCTACGGAGGGTCTGCGATCTACATAATATGTATAGAATAGTACATATCATATTATATAGACGGGTTATCTATACATAGAGCTGTGATCTGTAACAGGAGGGTATTCTATACAAAATAATAAACCGTTGTGCAGGGATTTGCAGCGTTTTTGGTGTGTAGTTGTGAATAAAATAACAGGATCAGGTTACATGAGCTACTGCAACTTGCAGAGAGCAAGGTGGACCTTCAAGGCCCGTGGAGGCCTCAGTATACCTTAACTTCCTATGATGGAGAAGATAAGAAACTTACAATATTGCGCCATGTGTAGGTCGGGGCAGAAGGATGGCACGGTCCTCTTTCTGGCCGTACTATCCTCGTCGAAATCCGCTCAATATTATGGTTTGAGAGATGGACGAGGAGCCGCGAGGAGTGTATTCAAGTATTGGCTTGGCAGTACCGATACAACCTCATACAGGAGTTCAGTTTCGAAGGACGACCAGGAAGCATAGTAGCTGTAATGTTATTTATGGAGAAAAAAAAATTGAAGAGTTTCCGTAGAAAGATCTAAAAATGTCTCATAGAAACCGAACTCAAATGATCGTGTGAGAAAAGTGGCCTAGTTTATGTTACGAAATTGTAGTGATGTTGTTGAGTTCCATGACCTGTAGTGCCAACCCGAATGACGGCCTAGCGAATTCATGGAAAGGATGTATCCAAGGATACTAGACTAAGACTCTTAGTCTAGTATCCTTGGATGTATCCATACCTATATTGGTATTGGTAGAGGAACGTTTTTTGTTGTTCCTATATATATAAACGGTCGATAACTTCAACACAGCTATATTGATATTTATATATTCAAAAATATAATCAATTTGGTTTGTTATTCTGTCAATAATAAACTCCTATGCATTTGCTCAGCAAAAATTTTTATAACAACCCGTCAAAGTTTTGGTTTATTATTTTCAATATTGAACCTTTGGAATCGAGCATGAAAAAACAAATTTAAACCCCCCCCCCCCCCCGCCATTAAAATTTTATGGTCTCCGTTTCAAGATATGTCTGCATTTCTGTCCGTTCGCCGTACGCCGTATTTCGCACTTTTATTAGTTATCATGAACCAAAATTGACGAAATACGGTTTATGGGGGGGGGGGGGGGGTCTAGTTGGTCCTCGAAGCTCGGCGATAATGTCAGTCGTCCCTAAGGGGAGAAAAATAGGAGTTGAAATCTCCAGGACGCCGTTATCTCGAAATTCTTTACGGTTTTAAATAGGTGTCGAACTTGGGAGTATTTTAAGACCAACCGTGTACGTCCAGCCGTTCGTTCGCAGTAAGGCCCAGAAGTTTGCACCGACAGGCTTTTTCAACAGGAGAGTGAATGAAATTGTATACTTTCAGCCCAAATATCATCACTAGGGAGGCGGTAGCAATCGGGAATTGGCCCGAGATAATCATTGCTAGGGAGCAAATGATTATACCTAATCACGGAGTATGAAGTCGAGTTGGTTGTTCTGTGATATTTCATTCGAAAAATGATGGTTCTTTTAGAGTTTGTTGATAGGTAGTGAAACTCGAACAAACGTTGGAGTATTGTTGATAGGTAAATTATTACACAGTGGTAAATTGTTCACAACGGTAAATTATCACACAACGGTAAATTATTGCACAACGGCAAATTATTAAACAGCTGTTCATTATACCATCTACGTAGCAGGGGCTGGAGTTTGTTGGTAGGTACTTTTGCAACATGAACAACCGTTGAAATATTAATGATGTGCAATTTATTACACAACGGTAAAGTATTACTCAAAGGTGCATTTATTGCACAACGGTTCATTATACTATTTACGTAGAAAGGACACCTAAACAGGTAAATTATTACACAACGGTTTATTATTTGCAATATGCTTCATGAATAACTGCAAAATAATTAATGATTGAATTATTGAATCCCGCGCATTTGTAGGAAACTTTAATTCCGGGGCCGGCTCCATTACTCGATTTAGGGCTTCTTGGGGGGAGGTCGAGGGTATTGACTACAGAAAACATCGCAGCGTTCATGCATTCGTTAAAATAACAATGTCATACATACCTACCGGAATCGGCAGGAGTTCTTTTTAATCCCCCTAAAAATATTTTAAACTGACGCTGTCAATTTATTTTTCAGGTGAGTCACGTTTTCACAGCCGGACGAATATGGCGTTTCCAGGCGGTAGGTTTATTTGCTTCTCCTATGATGTAAATGTTGGTAGGAGCTACTAAATAGGTAGTGTTGAATTGATTTTTCCAGGATTTATGCCCATTGCTAGTTAGTCTACTTCCTAACTGCCTTTCAAATTAGAGACAACTAAGAATGACTCTCCGTGTGCAAACACTTAGGTTATAAACTGATGAAGCGTATTTAGAAGACAGGCATGAGATGGAGACCACCACCTTTTCCGCTTGATAGAGTAACGCCACGCATAGCAAACAATCTCGTCTTTCCTGATGATGAATGTATCACCTCAACCTCCTCATGAGTTTACTTCATGGAGTTTGGAGTTCGCCACGTTTGTTTGCCAAGGTTTGACAAACTGTTGAATCTGTCATGCCATCTAAGGGATGAGTCAACTGAGTCATGTGTTACGAGAACGAGTAACTAGGATCTATATTGATAAACCCTTCCTGCCATGACTGCTGCGATTTCGCTCTCAATCGTTTGGAGATGGAAATTCCAAGCAACTGAACCAATGAACTGAAGTGATTGTCTCGGTGAGCCACTAACATTGCGTTTGTTCTCATTACAAACCAAACGCAGTTTAGAACAGTTAATGTCCTGGTTTGAATTTTAACCCATGAATTTTGGTTATGGCGCATTTGTAGGAAACTTTTATTCAGGAGCCGGCTCCAGTACTCGATTTAGGCTTTCCTGGGGGGAGCTCCAGGGTATTGACGCAGAAAACCGTGATCTACGCAGAAGGGGCAACTATGAAGGTAAATAATAAACCTTTGTGTAATAATCTGCAGCCGATTTTTTTTAAATTCCAGACATGCCAACAAGCAGATATACCATTTCAACCGTTCTTCGCGTTTTGCCATCTCAACATTTCGCGTCAGAACTGCACCAATGGATGCGAACTAGCCGGTAGCAGACCAAATTCCTCTTTCCTGAGCACCAGGGCAGTGAGCAGGCGAGCCTTGATGAATTTTCACTTGATTTAATGAGTTTCTATAATTCAGAGACAGTGCACGACTTACTCTGGAATCCATTGGAGGAAGCACCTCAGGAATGAATTGACGTCATTTATTCTTCCGTGAGAGTCAGGTCTATCCATGGGACGACTGTTGGTCACAATTCCAAGGAGTAGGTGAAGATAATGGCTGGAGACGGCTGCATCAACGGTTTGGCTCATGACGGCTTTGGGAGGCTTTCTGCTTTAGCTTCTGTATGCAACGTTCCCGAGCATCGTCGGAATATCGCCACCGAAGGAGTCCTTGTCAAGACGGTTCCAGGGTCAGGCACGCCTGTTTCTGGAGAGGCTGTGACAGCGGGTGCAAGGAGCTTCGGAGGAGGTAGCCGCATTTGCAGCTGATCTCGAAAGTCTGGTTCGTAGGGCTATCTATTGAAATCCACGTGAAAGATTCTCTTTCCCGCGGATTCTTCTTGCCGTGGGTTGATGATTAGAAATATCACGTATCATCCCCGTTGCATACAGTCCGTGAGATAAAACACGTTCCCGAGTTGGACTAAGAGAATCTTACAAGGGGATCCTCAAGATTGCAATTGGCAATACTGATTCCTTAAGTCTGTGGTCGGTAAGGAGCTAAGGTTTCAAACAAGGCCGGAAAGAAATTAAGTGAAAAAAGGGCCCACAAAGTTTACCAAGTGATAGATCGCAAGATAACCGAGCCTTCGCAAGTTAGTGAATGTTTGGGAGGCCCAAAGTGAAAACTAACCTCAGTTCAACCCTACCTTGAACTACTGGGAGGAGCTTTTAAATTTATGAAGTGGATCCCCCCTCTACCCCCTCTACCATTACTTCCACTGTTTCCCCCAGGCTCCTCGAACTAACTTGAACCAATAAAACTTATGCCCTAACAAGGATGAGGCGGTTGGGAAGGAGAAGCTGCGTTGTTAACACGACTTGTTCAACTACTTCTGTACTTTAATCGCCGTATTTATGGAAGAAGTTTGTCGACCGCACCTGAGGTTGTTAGAAGAAGTAAGGCAAGTTTATTGGTGATGTGGACGAGTTTTGGGGAGAACGTGAAGCGGATCATGTAGAAGGAGGGCGAGAGTTTCCTTGAAATGCAAAATATCTAATGGACGAAAGATGATTGCCCTGATTGCGTTGCTCAGGGCAGCATAGGGACGTCATGAGCTTATATTACATTCATTGGCGTACTGGGGTCTTTTGGTTGCATGTTCATAGGGTAAGATGCGACGTCCTAAAGATCCATCCGCCATCCACTCGTTGCTTCTACTTTTCAAGTGTAGGGGCCAAAGGAAGGGGCTTAGTGAGTCATATACATTGACGTATCAGAGAAATTCCGATTATAGAGTATGGAGAATTCTCTGTTGAGTACTTCATATCGCTAATATTTAACCTACCGTGTTCATAAAACCAGTTACTCCTTTCAGATTCGCTCAGCTAGGGGCAGATTCAAGTAACCGGAGTCAACATCTGACGCTCGGGTGAAACGCCGGGTCATTTCTGCAAAATGGGTTGTTCAGCAAAGCTGAGTTACTCCTGCAGCACGGATCAAATGAAGAGTGATCCTCACCGTGCTGGTGGATTTACTCGCTGCTTATCATCTCACCTTCCCCTTATTACGAAAATGTAGCAGGAGTTGAATGAAAAATCGCCAAAATCTATACAGAAAATAATAATAGAAAACGGTCATTTAGACATGGTGGAGTGAGTCATGTTCAGTCTACAGAAAGTGGGAAAAAAATGTATCAGATTGAAAGAAGAATGTAGGTGCACACCAATTACCGGCTGTCTAATGAGCTTCACTTTAAGTACCGCTTCTTGGCATGGAGGGGGGGGGGGGTGGATATTTGTAAAGATATTCCCGATTACCATAATATTATATTTACAGACGATACAATGTCCCCATCTCCAAAAACGCGCCATTACCCCCCCCCCCCCCCCCGCCACCAGTTGTTTTGAAATTCTGATGGTAGCAGAACCTAACATTCCTAACGTTCACCTAATTTGACTGATTCCTTTAGCCGTGAACTACAAACTTGCGCCTATCAACACTAATAGTTGAAAAAGTACCTATCGACAATGTCAAAATAAATAATACCTGTGGTGGTTTGAGGTAAGAGGTGAGGTGAGGTAAGGCGAGGTGAGGCGAGTGTGATGGAGAGAAGGTTGCTGGATCTAGAACCTAAAAGGTTACACCTATAGCAGCAGCCAGGGAGGTTGACACCTATAGCTGCCAGGAAGGTTACCACCACTAAAGGTACTAGATGGATTTTGCCTAGTGGTTCCACCAATGCTGGTTATCACCAATGCTGGTTCCACCAGTCTGGGAACTTTTGTGAGAAGAGGTAAGGAGGCAGAGAGAGATAAGTCAGCGACTGAAGGAGATCGTAGAATGAGGTGACAGGCGCAGCCGGCGAGTTTTTATAGTGCCTACTCCACTCTCCTCCAGTCCAGTAGGACTATTGGGGAGTGATTGAGCCTATGCGCCTGTGGTCACGTACACCACCTCACCCGTTGGGTTTATTAACTTGAAAAATCTTCAGCTATACAAAGTATGATGTTCTGGGAGGATCACGACATAGGTCCCCCCAGATTGAGCAACGTGATAAACAAAGGCGCAATACCTATCACGTAACAACAAAATCTATTCCATTGAGCCGTGCGTAATTATAATGATCTGGTGCCTGTCAATGATACTGAGCTGGAGTTATGTATTCCATAATTTTGATTCACACTCATGTTGATGAAGGTTTTTGGGTCAACTTTCAAGGCCTTTTCATAAATAATGCATGTGCTCCAGGTGATCTAAAAAACCCTTAAATTCGGGATCAATAAAAAAACGCCGTAAAAACTGTACCCTTCTGCTGAAAGTTTCGTGCTACTTCGTTTTGAAATATTCAACCCTTTCCTTTTTTTAGTTTTTCTTCCAAAGTTGGCTGACAAACTTCAGTACGGCGAACACTATCTTTCTGGACCACTGAAAATTCCGTTTACCGATGTTCGACTGGGTTGGTTTTTTTACTTCAGTATTTAGTGTGAAAGGACGGGGGCCAGGTTGTTGAAACTTTGCCTTCGTCAGACTCGACCATTTGAATTCCAGCGGGACAATCCAAGGGAAACAACGGTTTGACTGGCGGCCACATCGTTTCTAACGAAGGTAGACGTTACGTTTTAACTGGCAAGGGGTCTTCCACCGGCAGAGCTGAGTTGGCTGTTACGAGCTCGCGATCAATCCCACAGACTGTGCTGAAGGGTTTCTGCTTACGTCAGCAGTAAGAAGGTCGGGAAAGGCGCTGTTAGCGTAAGTATGGTCGGTTAGCTTTTCGAAAACTTCTTGTTATCCCTGGTAGGCAAAACTCTTAATTGGCCAAATCTCTGAAACCTCACGCTCTTTCCCAGGGGGAACCAAGGGTGCAATCTGGGGACATCCGATAGCTTCGGTTGACGATCTTCCTTCGAATTCGGTTGCAGTTCTAACCTGGTAAGCAGTTCGTTATAGTCATCAGAAAATTAGACTACAACCTATCACGCTTTGATTAGTGGCTACGGTTATTCGACATGGTCATACATTAGTGGATATATAATTTATAAAGCTTACTCTTTCATAAATTAACAACGCACATCTAAACGCTAAAATCATATTATTTTGAGTCTTACCACTTTAAATGTTGAAAGTATACGTGTTGGACAGTCACAAATTTTTGTGGCGCGTACTCCATTTAGAGCTTTCATCAGGGCTTTCCTGGGGGGAATTCGAGGGTACTGACCACAGAAAACAGTGATCTACGCCGAAGGGGCATCTATAAAGGTAAATAATAAACCGCTGTGTGATAATTTGCAGCGTTTCCAAATGAAACATTATCACAGAACGACCAACTTGACTTCATACAGCCATCCGTGATTATAATTAGGTGCTCCCTAGCGATGATATCTGGGCCGGATTTATACCATTTGATTCACGATCATGTTGACGAAGCTTTTCGGTACAAGCGAATGGCTGGTCGTACAATGCTGCGGGAGATCTCAAAAAATAGTTAGTTCAAGGTCAATTTAAAAACGTTAAAAAACCATACCCTTCTATTGAAACTTTCTGAGCTACGGCGTTCTGAACATTTCAACCCCTGTTTTCCCCCCTTAGAGATGACTGTCAGTAACGCCGAGCTTCAAGGACCAGCTAGACACCAAACGAGACCCACAAACCAAATTTCATCAATTTCGGTTCATGGTAACCAAGACAAGCGCGAAGTACGGCGTGCGGCGGAAAGACAGCAATTTTTTTTAATTGCATTTTGTATTTTTAGTTTTATTTTGTATTTTAGTTTCATTTTGTATTTTTAGTTTTAGTTTTATTTGTATTATTAGTTTTAATTGTATATTTTAATTATACTGACACTCTAAGGGGTGAAAGGGGGTGGGGAAGCCAATAGATTTATGTATTATCAAAGGGACAGGTTGTTATTAAAGGAATCCTTCTGGCTAAACCTTTGGGCTTATCCTTCTGGTAAGCCCACAAAAAGTGGATGGAGTATGGTGAAGTGCTCAGTCCATGCTACCGAACCACGCTGTTCTACCATGTGACAGAGTGTAACAGTGGGGGGTGGACCCTCCAGAGTCCCCCTCCTAGACCGGTGAGATTATCACCGGAATACGATTCGGCTTCCGTTCACCGATACCCTCTCCACTGGAAAACATGTATCGGAAACAGCCACACTGTCACAAACGTAAACCATCAAATTTTGTTATGGGAGGGCGGGTTAACAAAATTTTTGTTCGTGCTATCTACGCAGAAGGGGCATCTATACAGGTAAATTATTACACACCGGTTTATTATTTGCCTTATGCTTCATGAATAACTACAAATGATTGCATTTTATTGAATCCCGCGCGTTTGTATGGAACTTTAATTCCCGAGCCGGCTCCAGTACTCCATTTAGGGCCTTCCTGGAGGGAGCTCGAGGGTATTGACCACAGAAAAACAGTGATCTGCGCAAAAGGGGCATCTATACGGGTAATTAATAAACCGTTGTGTAATAATTTGCAGCGTTTTTAAAGAAAAAAATTGAGTCGAAATTGAGTTTTGTAGGACAAAAATTAGTAGAAATGCCATAAAATCCCCAAATATAGGTAAGTAATTTATATTACAGGAAAAATCACAAAGATTGGTATAGGGTTGTGACTCAAAATTTGGGTCAAATTGGGGGTTTTGACTGGTCAAAATTAGTGAAAAAGAGAAAAAACTCCAATACACCACAACCACCCACCACCATTGGGGTTTTGTTAGTAGGTTAGTTAAGTGTTGTTTTGCACGAACTCCTTGAATCCATATATAATTGTAAAGTTTTCACAAGTTTAATATTGTTGAAGGTGAAGGAGTACGAGTTTCTCGTTATATTTATGCGCAAAACTGATTCCCTAAAACTATATATATATATACAGGGAGTCCCTCCCCTAAAGCTCTTATAATCGTTGAAAGTTCTATGAAAAAAGCCCTGTACAGGAAAACATGTTTTACAAGTTTAATTTTGTTGGTGGATACGTCGCGGGACACGAGAGTAAGGCTGTTAGCAGAGTATGCACATAGCAGGTCAAAACAATTCATGTGAAACCAACTTGGGAATTCAGAATACATGTGGGTGTTAGAGCGTAAATGCGTTTGGAAAAGTTACTCGGGGCTTGTCTGAGTGGAACTCGGGAGCAGAAAAATAATCAGTTGGGCGCGTAGTACGCGCATTGTTTATCAGGGATTACTCGTAAGCAGTTTTCTAAAGCAGGTGGAAAAGTTCCTGAAAGTGTTTACGTATTAACTACTTCAGGAACGCCGGTGTTTTATTCATGTGAGAAAAAACGCAAGACGGTGGAAACACAACTAGGGTTTAACCTAAGGCGGTCTCAACTCCAGAGCACCTTTGGAAGAAGGCGGTTGGATATACGGCGACGGATTCGTATCTCGCAGCCTGTTTGCATTCGTAGAGGGAAAGAAACGGCAACCCTTCTGTCCTCAGAGCGGCTCTGGAGAGGGGATTTGGAGGCATGCAATGGGGTTGGAGATACAGAACATATAAAAGCAGTGGTCGGTTTTGCTGAGCTCGATTTCTCTAGGGTCCTTCAGTGCTTTTGTCGGGCGTATTTATATTTTCCCATTTGCTCCGACCCAACTTCTGCGCCAGGTTATCAGTGGATTACAGGGCTTAGGACCATATGTTGCTCAGTTCTTTGCTTCCCAGAAAATTTTACCAACTTCAACCACCAAATTCCATGAATACTCGGGCAGATAGGAGCAGTGCAACGGATTACAAAATCGATATCTGGTACCACCTGTGCTCCGTGTTGGAAACCTCACTTGCTACCTGGGTAGCTTTTTAAACGAATCACCTACACATAACAACAAAAACCTATACAGACGCAAGTAGTATATAAAATGGGTCTTCTGGCCCGATTTTGAGATGAGGCCTCTGGCCCCGATTGTTGAGCTGGGGCTTCTGGCCCCGACCGTCGAGCTGGGGCTTCTGGCCCGACCGTCGAGCTGGGGTTTCTAGCCCGTCAACTGAAAGCGAGGCATTGGGTGTCGGGAACCAAACTCTGAATTTTCAAGCTTGAGAAAAAAAGAAAAATGAAAAATGAAAAATGAAAAATGGGGGGAAAAAAAAAATAAAAAATAAAATAAAAATGAAACAGGTGAGAGAAAATTTTTGTTTGAGATCGCGCGAAAAAACCTTGATGGCAAGGTGTGGTTGATTGATTGAATCTCGCAGCGAGCTTTTATTTCAAAATAATCTGGATCCCAGTTTCTCCCGGGGATCCCTGACGGTAGAATTAAAACCCACTCGAGCTCCTTGTCCAGCGGTCCAGACGTGCTTATCGACTTCCTGAGTGATCACTTAGTCATCAAAAAAACGCAGCAGGACCAGTGAGTTGCAAAGAGCGGTACAGATCGGATCGGATAGACATTTATAAGCGTGCTAGTGTCCTTTTCAATCATCAAGTAGGTACCTACATATTATCAGTCAGTTCGAACAAACGGTTTATGCACGGGAGTGAACAACAAAGTGGTTTTTAGTGCAAATTAAAGGTTCATGGATGGATTACCACGTCACAAGGTAAGGTTTAAACAGTTTACCCCTCCCACCACACACAGCTTGTTCCTGATTGGTTCATAATGACGTCACTTTCTATCATGATTATTGCTTGATGTTGATTGGCTAATAGTGACGTCACTATTGCTTGATGCTGATTGGCCAATCAGTAAACCGTCGAGTTTCGCCAGGGTAAAGAACAGCACGTCTCGGTATCAAACAGTATTGTTCGGACCGTCGAGTTTCGCCAGGGTAAAGAACTGCACGTCTCTGTACCCATAAGTACCTACTGTTCGGACCGTCGAGTTTCGCCAGGGTAAAGAACTGCACGTCTCTGTACCCATAAGTACCTACTGTTCGGACCGTCGAGTTTCGCCAGGGTAAAGAACTGCACGTCTCTGTACCCACCCATCAGTACTGTTCGGACCGTCGAGTTTCGCCAGGGTAAAGAACTGCACGTCTCGGTACGAACCATGCCTCCAAAACGCGAGATGCAAAACTCTTCCTCTAAAACAACCCGTCCTTGTAAGGATGAAAATAATGCAGCATATAAATATTGTAGTATATGTTCGTTATATAGATCAAAGAGTCAATTCGCACGACATTTAAAATCGAAAGCCCATAAAAATAATATTATTAAAAATGAAAAAAAATATAGTAAAAGCTATTTTGATCCTAAAGCTGAAGCCTCTGCTATTTCTCTTACTAGGAAAAATGATACAAGGGTAAACCCTCAACAGAAAAGCCTTGATTTCACACGTTACATGAAATTACCCGAATACACAGATAGTTTAACACCGTTTATCAGTAGAAAACCAACAAGACCTGCCAAAGTCGCTACAAGCCGTGCTTCTGTTCCACCCCAGGATCTGCCTGAAGATTTATTACAATATTACAATGTTCCAACCATGATAACGCCTTTCGCTGATACTCCTCCCCACACAAATCTTCTTTTCCCTTCCCCTCCTGTAAGAAAAGTCCACCCAGATAATAATCGAATTGTTGGTTTGTTGGGTGAAAATCCATGCATCTCTAACAAACCACCTAAAACCTTTGAGCAATTTAGGGGTTGTATGACAAATTTGTCTGGCAGTACCACTATTAAATCAAATCCCGAGGAAAAAATTAATTCCCATGAATCGAGAGAGGATGCTCTGAAACGTATTTCTAAATCGATATTTGATGCAGATTCTCAAGAGGAACTTTCCACACCTCACTCTCCGCCAAAAGAAATCCTAGCAGATAAGGATAGAATCGTAATCAAATTAGTTAAAGACCCTATTACTAATCAATATAAGGTTAGTAAAAACTCCACAGACATACCCCCTAATTCTCACACTGATGGTCCCTCTCTAATGAGTGTGAATTCTAAAAAACATTGTTCTACATGTAATATTCTGGTGACAAAATCAAATTGGGCTCGGCATATCAAATCTGTAAAACATGTAGGCTCCCAGAACTCTATGATTCCAAATACTTCCCCTCCTCAGATGCAAGATAAAAAAATATGTTCTTCCTGCAATTTGTCGGTAACAAAATCAAATTGGACCCGTCATATCAAATCCAAAAAGCACATTAGCAACACCGTATCAAATCAAGAAAATTTGAATGATGCGTTTTCAACAGAAGAGGAAAAAAATCACCATCAACTCTCAGTTCAAAAAGATTATGTGGACTTATATTAAAGGTTCCATTGACATATCTGCATTCTTGGAGTCGTTAAAGAATCCGATGATAGACAAACTCATGGAATATTGGGTTTTGAATCCATCAATCAAATTGCAGGTAAGCCTGGAAGCAACTTATTCTCGTGAAAAAATTGACGGGGAAACCCAATACACAGAAATGTACTTCCATACAAAATCTGACGTTATTACTACAAATATTAATTTAAATGATGTTATAGAACAAAAATTTGATGATTTAAAACAAAGAGAATCACAGCACCAACCTGCAGCAGGCTCAGGGTGGTCATTATATAGACCTAAAAGACTTATTCTGAGCTTGAGCAAATATAACCCTTTGAGTGGTAGTTCTTACATAGAGTTGCCCAAATGGATTTCAGATAAAAAAAGCTTGTGTAAACGTTCATAATACTTCGGATAATTTGTGTTTTGCTTATTCTATATGCTGTGGTATTAATGACAAGAGGAAAAACCCTCAGAATGTTAGCCATTATAAACACCAAGTAAAAGATGAAATATTCAGAGGATTTCAATATCCCATGACACTTGATAATATCCCCAAGTTTGAGAAAAAGAGTCAAAATGGCTACCCAGGATATCCTAGTATGGCTATCAATGTTTATGAGGTCTCAGGGAAAGAAATCAGACCTATTGTGATATCAACTCAACGAGCTGCTGAAAAAGATATAGATTTGTTATACTTGGTTAATGAAAACAATGGTCATTATGTATACATAAAAAACCTATCTCGATTAGTTAGGACGCAAATCACCAAGCATAAGCAAACTATTGAAATTTGCAGAAGATGTTTGGTTTCTTTCAATAGTAAACGACAACTTGCTGAGCATTCGGAATATTGTGGTGAGCATCAACCTGTGAAACCCACTATGCCGACAGAGGGCAGCACATTAGAATTTCAAAACTTTATCAACAAATTCGAACACCCATACGTTATTTATCTCGATTTTGAATGTTTATTGCATGACCAAAAAAATAATAATAAAAATGACCAAAATGAATCCTTTACAATGAAAACTAAAAAACATATTCCTTATGGATTTACCACATATTTGGTATCTAGGGTGGATGGGAAAATTCACAAACCTTATTGCTATAGGGCAAAAAATCAAGCTGAACTCGAATACGTACCCCTCAGGCTCATTGAGAAACTTCATGGAATATTGAAATTTATCGCAAAAAAATATGAAAATTCAAAACCGATGAAGTTAACCGATGAAGAGGAAAGACATTTTCAATTATCAAACGTATGCCATATTTGTGATAAAGAAATTGAACTAGGAACAACAAAAGATAGAGATCATTGTCATCTGACCTCAAAATTTTTAGGAAGTTCACACCCCGAATGTAACCGACGCAGGCAACTCGTTACAAATATTCCAGTTGTTTGCCACAATCTATCTGGTTACGACTCGCATCTCTTCATAAAAGAACTATTCAATTATGGAAATGAAAAAAATCAAACTACAGTGCTCGCTAATTCTGAGGAAAAGTATATAACCTTCTCAAAGAACATGGTTAAATTGAGAAAGGGATACTTGAAATTGAGTTTTATTGATAGCTTTAGATTCATGTCAAGCTCTCTCGAGAAACTAGCGCAGAATTTGAAACCAGAAGAATTCTCGCATCTTAATGCATTTATCAAGGATAACTCTGTTTGTGGGAAATATTTTCATAGAGAGAAAAATGATGAAAATAAACTGTTTAGCATCCTAAGAAGAAAAGGGGTATTCCCTTACGAGTTTGTGAACAGTGTTGAAAAACTTGATCATGATAGAACACTTGCTCCTGAAGATTTCTACGATTCGCTAAACGAATCGAATATAAACTCCAATGATTTCAATCATTACCTCCACGTATGGAATAAACTGAAAGTCAAAAGTTTAGGAATTTATTCTGATTTGTACAATATTCAGGATGTTTTGCTGCTAGCAGATGTATTCGAAAATTTTCGTAACGTTTGCTTAGCTAATTATAAACTTGATCCTGCACATTACACCACAGCTCCATCACTCGCTTGGGATGCAATGTTAAAATCAACGAAAATAAAACTAGACCTAATTGTAGACTATGATATGTATTTATTAATTGAAAAGGGTATTAGAGGAGGTATTTCCCAGTGCTCGAAAAGATACGTGAAAGCCAATAACCGGCACATCAAAGATTACGATGATACGAAACCGGATAGTTATCTAAGTTACATAGATGCGAACAATTTGTAGGGGTGGGCATTATCCAGGTCACTCCCGTACAGAAAATTTGAGTGGGTTCCTCCAACGCTTCATGATATTGAATCTTGGAAAAAAATAATTGAAGGATACCACGATAACAATCAACAAGGTTATATATTCGAAGTTGATTTACATTATCCTCAAAGGCTTCATGATTCACACAGAGATCTCCCATTAGCTCCAGAGCACTACAACCAGAAGTTGTGTACGACCCTCTACGATAAAAAACGATACGTTGTACATATTGATAATTTGAAATTGTATATGAGTCAGGGTTTAGAAATTACAGCCATTCACCGCGTTATAAAATTCGAACAAAAACCGTTTATGAAATCCTACATAGATTTTAATACCTCTAAACGAGCTAACTGCTCGAACGATTTCGAAAAGGATTTCTATAAGCTTATGAATAATTCCGTATTTGGTCGCACAATGATGAATTTACGTAAACGTCAAGATATTAGGCTGTGCAACGAAAAGAAGGCATCCAAATTAGCGAAAAAACCAACGTTTTCTAGATTTACGATATTCGATGAAGATTTCCTAGCGTGCCACATGACCCGAAATAAAATAAAATTTAATCAACCCCTATACTTGGGATTTTCGGTTCTCGATTTATCCAAACACCTGATGTATGATTTCTTCTACAATAAACTAAAACGATACGATCCTAATTTAAATCTTTGTTACATGGATACAGATTCGTATTTCGTAGAAACAACCATCGATCCCCATCAAATAATTAAGGAGAACTCGGATGAATTTGACACGAGTGACTATGATAAAACACATACCTGTTACAGTTCAAAGAATAAAAAGGTGATTGGGAAATTTAAGGATGAGCTGAACGGTGCTCATCTCTCTGAATTTTGTGGCTTGCGATCCAAATTATATAGTTATTCGTACGTTGAAAAAGAGGATGAGGTTTCTAATCAGGTAAAATGTAAAGGGATAAAAAAGAATATTGTAAAACAAACTATAGGAATGGATGATCTAAAATCATGCCTCTTTGAGGGAAAGGAACAGTATCGTAAGCAAAATTTGATACGTAGTTATAAACATACCTTATACTCAATAACAATGAACAAAAAAGCTCTCAATTCGGATGACACCAAACGATTTACTGAGGAAAATAAAATTAGTACTTTGCCTTGGGGTCATTACAAAATGCTAAAATGAATTGTATAATAAATATATTAGGTATTTTGCACGTCATAGGAAAAACAAATCTCACACAAAAAATATTCTTGAACAATATTCTCAACGGGTGAACCTCCTTGCACGAGAAGACCTCGGAGAGCCAGAACTCGGAGTAGTCTCGAATCGAACACGTCTTGTTCCCTTCATTTTGAACCTCATTTTCTGTGTTGGTTTTGTAAATGCATACTTATAAGAAGATAGAACATGAAACAATAATGTCACTCTTCAAGATATCCGGTACAGGCTCAAAGTTGAGCTTACGGATGGAGCATCCTATTCATTTGGATGAGCATAAGGATTATTCCCTCGGTCTTTTGGGATTTTATGGTAAAAATTGTATTGAAAATATTTCTGAACCTATACAAGTGGTGTTTACAGGAAGTGATGATGATGATGAGCGAACATTGTACATAGGTAGTGGGAATTACTCGATAGAAAAGATTGAAAATATGCTCATAGGTTTTATTAAATCGAATTATACAAATCTTGCAGTGCTTGCTAGTAATAAAGATCTGTATTATCTTCGTGTAAACGAAACAACTACTAGAGTTGAAATGAAGATGCCAGTTGATGTTGGTTTGTTCCCTTCATCGTCTGAACATCGTAAAAATTTAGGTTATTTGTTAGGGTTCTATCAAAGAAAATCAAATGTCTCGTTTTATTTTAAATCAAATACTCACTATGAAGCAAACTCATACCCAAGGTTGGAACCTTTCAAAGTTATTGAAATTCATTGCAACTTGATCAAGCCTGCTGTTATTAATCATCAGAGTGATCCTCATTCCCACCAGGAAGCAGATATCCTACACATGTTCTATCCTAAAACTGAGCAGATTAAATTTGGTTCCCTGATTGCAGAACAACCTGTTCAAATTAACTACCTTGATATCAATAAGAGCGTGAAGTCAATTCAGAAAATCGACTTGGTACTCAAGAACGAATCTGACACCGAAATCAATTTTTTGGGAACTGATTTGACTGTGTACCTGAAATTAATCGAAAAATGATAGAACGTAATGTTACCCCACAAATTTTTTGTTTCAAATGTAAGAAAAAAACTGGTAATGTAAATACTTCAACAGTTCAGACAGCAAATGGCTCCTGGAGGTATCTAGCAAAGTGTAAAATATGCAATACTCAGAAGAGTAAATTTTTGAAGCGTGGATGGAAAAGCAACCAGAATGGTATGAACACGGGTGATATGCAAATTGAAGCAGTAGAGATGCATAAACCAGTCATAAAAAAATTTCAAAAGCGTAAAATCGTGACTTTAGGGATCGATGATTTATGGGCAGCAGATTTGATTGTGATGACTAGCTACAGTCATGATAACGACGGATATAAGTATTTGCTTAATGTTATAGATACATTTTCAAAGTACGTATGGAGTGAGCCGTTGAAAAAGAAGGACGGTCCGACGGTTGCTGCTGCATTTCAAAATATCATAGCCAGAGCAAAGAGTGTTGGGCATTCATCTCCCAATCTCCTTCACACTGATAAAGGATCAGAATTCAAAAACAATAATTTCAAAGCAATTCTAGATAAAAACTCGATTAAATTATACCACACGGAGAATCTGGAGAAATCTAGCATTATTGAACGTTTCCATAGAACGCTGAATGGCAAGATAAAAATTCGTTTTCACGTTAATCAAAATTTCAGATGGATCGATATACTGCAAGATTTAATTGATGAGTATAATCATAGCTATCACAGAACTGTTCGGATGAAGCCTGCTGATGTGTGTAAGGATAATGAAAAGATCATACTAGAGTTGGTGGTCCCTCAAAATTCCACAAAGATTCGATCAGACATTGAAGTGGGTGATCGTGTAAGAATAACCAGGGACAAGAAAACATTTAGCAGTAAGTACGGAAGTAGCTGGACGAAAGAAATTTTTGTTGTGGATAAAATTGTTTACACAGAACCTATAACTTTCAAATTGAAAGCATTGGATGGTGAAGAGATTGTAGGATCGTTCTACCGAAAAGAGCTTTTAAAAACAGCACTATAACTTTTTTAAATAAGATAAGATGGAACACCTCGTTACAATGAAAAATCCACCAAAGAGAAAAAACAAGTATATTGTTACTCCCTACGACTCTGTGCTGCAGGAGAACAGACAAAAATTTCCAGATATCATGAGGGCGATAATTGTTGGTTCAAGCAATTGCGGTAAAACTACGTTACTCATGAATTTCATATACAAAAATTGGATTGATTTTGCTTATTTGTATATATTTAGTAAGTCTCTCAACCAACCTCTCTATCAGAAATTATTGGATCGCTATCATGCTGCTGAAACTAAACTCGGACAGGAAATCTGCTTCTCTTCTGATAATTGTGAAAATATGATTTCTGTTGATGAATGTAAGCCTGACTCATTAGTCGTTTTTGATGACTGTCTTCTAGAGAAACAAAAGGAAATAAAGAATTATTTCACAAGAGGACGTCACAAGCGTATATCCTGCATTTATTTAGCACAATGCTACAACCTAGTTGATAGGCAGGTAATCCGTAATAATGTCAATCTTGTTTTTGTATTTTCACAGAATAAACATTATTTGAAAAACATATATAACGACTTTGTTGCTGGCGATATGTCGATTGAGGAATTTTCTGTTCTTTGTAAGCAGTGTTGGGAAAAGAAACATGGGTTTATAACTATTGATTTAACGAAGAAAAGAGATTGTGGAAAGTATCAGTGTCAGTTGAATGAAATCCTATCACCCCTCAACAAAAGAGCTGTTGAGTAATGTGACACCTCATCGATCCCTGAACGTTGTTTGAACGTTAATTCTCGTTGTTTTATCGATCACCGAACGTTGTTTGAACGTTATTTGTCGTTGTTTGAACGTTATTTGTCGTTGTTTGAACGTTATTTCTCGTTGTTTTATCGATCCCTGAACGTTGTTTGAACGTTATTTGTCGTTGTTTGAACGTTAATTCTCGTTGTTTTATCGATCCCTGAACGTCGTTTGAACGTTATTTCTCGTTGTTTGAACGTTAATTCTCGTTGTTTTATCGATCCCTGAACGTTGTTTGAACGTTATTTGTCGTTGTTTGAACGTTAATTCTCGTTGTTTTATCGATCCCTGAACGTTGTTTGAACGTTATTTGTCGTTGTTTGAACGTTAATTCTCGTTGTTTTATCGATCCCTGAACGTTGTTTGAACGTTATTTGTCGTTGTTTGAACGTTAATTCTCGTTGTTTTATCGATCCCTGAACGTTGTTTGAACGTTATTTGTCGTTGTTTGAACGTTAATTCTCGTTGTTTTATCGATCCCTGAACGTTGTTTGAACGTTAATTCTCGTTGTTTTATCGATCACCGAACGTTGTTTGAACGTTATTTGTCGTTGTTTGAACGTTATTTGTCGTTGTTTGAACGTTAATTCTCGTTGTTTTATCGATCCCTGAACGTTGTTTGAACGTTATTTGTCGTTGATTGAACGTTATTTGTCGTTGTTTGAACGTTATTTCTCGTTGTTTTATCGATCCCTGAACGTTGTTTGAACGTTATTTGTCGTTGTTTGAACGTTAATTCTCGTTGTTTTATCGATCCCTGAACGTCGTTTGAACGTTATTTCTCGTTGTTTGAACGTTAATTCTCGTTGTTTTATCGATCCCTGAACGTTGTTTGAACGTTATTTGTCGTTGTTTGAACGTTAATTCTCGTTGTTTTATCGATCCCTGAACGTTGTTTGAACGTTATTTGTCGTTGTTTGAACGTTAATTCTCGTTGTTTTATCGATTCCTGAACGTTGTTTGAACGTTATTTGTCGTTGTTTGAACGTTAATTCTCGTTGTTTTATCGATCCCTGAACGTTGTTTGAACGTTATTTGTCGTTGATTGAACGTTATTTGTCGTTGTTTGAACGTTAATTCTCGTTGTTTTATCGATCCCTGAACGTTGTTTGAACGTTATTTGTCGTTGTTTGAACGTTATTTGTCGTTGTTTGAACGTTATTTCTCGTTGTTTTATCGATCCCTGAACGTTGTTTGAACGTTATTTATCGTTGTTTGAACGTTAATTCTCGTTGTTTTATCGATCCCTGAACGTTGTTTGAACGTTATTTCTTGTTGTTTTATCGATCCCTGAACGTTGTTTGAACGTTAATTCTCGTTGTTTTATCGATCCCTGAACGTTGTTTGAACGTTATTTGTCGTTGTTTGAACGTTAATTCTCGTTGTTTTATCGATCACCGAACGTTGTTTGAACGTTATTTGTCGTTGTTTTATCGATCCCTGAACGTTGTTTGAACGTTATTTGTCGTTGTTTGAACGATCCTTGAACGATTGCTCAATATATAATAAGAATGCCAAGATGGACGTGCAAAAATTGAATGCTGAAGCCAAAAAAGCTCGTGAGCTGTCCCGTATTGAGAAAGAGTTAGTAGCGAAATTCAGACGGGCACAGACGAAGATACGTGATCGTAACAGATTTAGACATGAGGAATATAAACCTATAACATCTGCTATTCAAAATCTAATTGAAAAAGAGGAAGCTAATGATTATAAACCTATAACAGAAGCAATTGAAAATCTACAAAAAAAGGTTGAAAATCAGTTAGTACCTTTTCAAAAATCGATAACTTTTCTCCCTCAAAACGAAGAAGACTACGATGAGGAAAAAATTTCTGAACAGGAACAAAGTTCTGAAGGGGAAACGGATCTAAATGGCTCTCCTGATGGGAGTATGGAGACTCTGTAATTTTCCCCGACTGCTCATCAGAGTACACCCAAGCTATCAAATGAACCAAATCCTGAAGTTGAAGATAGTAACATATACGGTACACCTTCAAATAATTCACCCAAACATGTACAGTTAGGAAAAACCGCCTACAAGTTTCTACCAAGAGCGAACGATAGAACATTTGGACTTTATTATGAGATACCAAAGCAAGCGTATGTGATTGGCAATACATCTGTTGATTTTGATAAAAATGATATTATATTAGGGGGTGAACGGTACGAAGGAACTCCTGGACTTTGGAGGTTGATAACATACGATAAAGCACCAAGCGAAAATTTGTACACACCTCAGGATTTAGAAAATTATGAGAAAATTCTTACTGATACAGATTCTATGTTTCAAGGAAATAACCAAGCAACCAAAAAACCGAAATCTAGTAAGGGAGATAAATGGTCAAAACTAGTAAAGAATATATGGAAAAAATATAACGGTGATAAAAGAACTGATCAAGTAGGTTCTGGAATCGTAGAATATAATAATAACGTCGTTGAGTATAAGTATATTGACAACTTGAACGAGCTAGTTGCACGAATTCATTATATATACAGTCAGGAGCAGGCAGGAAATAATAACTTTCATAACGAAAAATTAGCTATCCTACAGTTCTTCAACGATAGGCTTGAAGAGATTATAGACACTCCGAAGGGTACTGAATATTTAATTCGGTTTGTTTCCAACATGCCGTCAAAGCTTTTAAAAGGTGATAAGGTAGGGTCTGGCTTATTCAATTCATTACTGAAAAAAGTTCCTTTTGAAATGCACGCGAGAGGCTATAATTTCCTAGGACCTGGGACGAATTTGGAGAAACGTTTAGAAAGAGGAGATGTGGGGGTGAACAAACTTGATGACGCCGCAAAGGAGCATGATATTTTTTATAGAGATCACCCTAAAACCGCTGATAGACATGTCGCAGACAAAGTTTTGGAAGATAAGGCGTGGAGTAGATTGAATTCCAAAGACGCTGATCTGAACGAGAGATTTTGGGCGTTAGCAACTGGTGCAGCGATGAACGTGAAACAAACATTTGGGATGGGGATTGAACCTCAACTAAAGTTTTAGTAGGCAATAATAAGAGGATTAACAAACGCCATGAATAATATCTCGTCGGCATTGTCACTAACAAGCGGTCAACGGACCAAGATCCAAGCAGGGGAATGGAGCTGTCATACAATTAAGTAAAGAACAATTGTTAAAAAACAATGGTAAAGACAAAATTGGTATAACACGCGAACAGCATAATGAAATAGCTAAATCTCGGTTGAAAAATAAAGGGTATCGTTTGAAATTATCATATGAGCAGTTGAAAGAAAATTATAGAGGCGGGTTTCTTCCCCTCATATTTGCTGGGTTAGGCGCACTGAGTGGATTGTTGGGAGGTGGTGCTGCTGTTGCTAATTCAGTAATTGATTATAAAGATCGGCAGAAACGATTGCAGGAAACGATAAGACATAATAAAGCGATGGAAAACAAGAAAACGGGTGGTCAGGTAAAAAAAAAAAAAAAAAAAAGTCGAAGCGTTGAGCAATTTTGATATTACTTATTATGCTTTGGATAAACTTGGAATAAATAATTTTAGAGGGGTATTTATGAAAGATGCTTTACCTAAAACTCCAAACATAATTGAATGTGGAATTCTGAATCTTGGTGATTCAAAAACAGACGGTACACACTGGACGGCTTACTACAAAAACATGATGGATAAATATTATTTTGATTCGTACGGGAACGCTAATCCACCGAGGGAATTAATTTCGTACTTGGGTGGAAAGCGTTTGTTCTTCAATAGAGACAGGATTCAAGATTACACCGACCCTCCAATATGCGGACACTTGTGTCTAATAGTTCTCTACTTGCTAGTTAATAGACATATGCCCCTTAACTCGATATTAGAAAAACTAAAAAAAGATAAATACTTCTGGGAAAGTTTGCTTTAATTTTTTTTTTTAGACTATATATAAGAAAGAGAAAGATGGCGAACGTATTTTCGAAATACATGAAGGACATTGTCCGCTCAGAGTACAAACATTACTATCCCAACAGCACTCAAAACTTTAACGCCCCCAACAAAAGAACAGAGTTCAATATCGATTATGGAGATGGATTTTCTATGTCAAAGTTTCAATATTTCATTTCTGGGACGTTGAAGAAGCGCAATGGAGGAGATTACCCAGCAAAAGCAAATGTGAAATTGATTGATAACTTCGTTCCATATTTGTTCTCTAGAATCGAGGTGAAAAAACACAATTATTTAATTGACGAAGTAGAATACCCTGGTGTTACTAGTACCGTGAAGAGCAGTGTCTCGTACAGAGGCTCAGAAAGTAATTCGATTGCAAACAATGGTTTTGTATCTCAGTGCAACGCAGATAGATATACATTCTACGTATGCGGGAATCTTTCACATTTAGGGCTGGGATTTTTCGAAGATGTTAGTATACCGCTTTATAAAGGAGGATTCGTAATTTCCTTTATCAGAGATGGTGATGCTAACACCATTTACAGATGGAAAACGAAAAAAAGTGACGGGAGTTACGATGATGCCACCCTACCATCAGAAGGACGGGTAAGTATCACAGAGTTCATAATTCGGGTCCCGATGATTGAATTCAAACCTATGGCTAAAATCGAGCTGGTGAAAGAATTGTCCGACCTGAAAAAAATACAGTTCCATTTCAGGAGCTGGCAGTGCATACAAAAACCTGAAATCAACGGAAATACATTTACATTTGATGTAACCAATATCTTTAGAAACATTCGAAATCCTACGTTTGTGATGGTCGCTTTCCAATCTGAAACTGGCTCGCAGTTGCAGGATGCTTCGTTGTTTGATAATGCCAACGTTAAAAATATAAAGGTGAAGATCAATGATAACGTTTACCCTGAAGAAATGGAAAACTTGGATATCGCGGCTGGTAACTACACCCTCGCCTACGAAATGTACAAGGATTTTAAAAATGTCTATCAAAATAATAATGACATGCTCTACAATCCCCAGAACTTTATAAACGGAAAATGCGTTTACGTGATCGACACAAGTAAACAAACGGAAAATATTTCCAATTCGAAATCTAATATTATAATTACCGCGGATTTTGCGCCCTCAGCAGGAACAAATCTTTACGTAGTACTCGTGTCTCACACTACCTTAGATTATGATCTCTTCAATAACATAATCAAGGAAAGTAATACGTAGGTCCGTTGATACCAAAATCCTGATACTGAAAAAAAATACAAAATCTGCAGAAAAAAAAGTTTCGCGCAATCGCAAACGAAAAATTTTCTCTCACCTGTTTCATTTTTTTTTTTCATTTTTTTTTTTTTTTTTTCTCAAGCTTGAAAATTCAGAGTTTGGTTCCCGACACCCAATGCCTCGCTTTCAGTTGACGGGCTAGAAACCCCAGCTCGACGGTCGGGCCAGTAGCCCCAGCTCGACGGTCGGGCCAGAAGCCCCAGCTCAACAATCGGGGCCAGAAGCCTCATCTCAAAATCGGGCCAGAAGACCCATTTTATATACTACTGACGCATAAGAGCGGATGATGAAAAATAAAATGATTATCAAACAATATAATGGTCATGCACTCAGCTCCAAATTCCTGACCGGAAACAGCAGGACCCATCAACTCTGGATTGGGGATTCACTGGGGAACGAAATGATGTACGTCACGAGCACAGAACATACTAAAAGTACTGGGTGGTTTGGCAGAGCTCGATTTCTCTTGGCTCTTGGGCTTTTGTATTAATTGAATTATTTTATACCATATATATAAATATATATATATATATATATATATATATATATATATATATATAATGCATATTATGTGTTATGCTATACATAACATACAATGTATATTATGTATTATGTAAATTATTTATTATGGAAAGGTATTATGTATTATGTATATCGTGTAAATTATGTATTATGTATGCATACATAATAGGTATTATGTATATTATGCTGCGGCTCAAAAATCAATTAGAAAACGTACGAGACTCCCAGAATTACTCCTGAACAACTATCTACATTCTGACACAAAATAATATGGGCATTTCTAGGAAACCACGTTCGCGCAAGCGCGGATAGAAATGTCAGTTGCCTAATAGAAGTTTTCATGTATGACTACTTAGGGCCGGTTTCACCAACGCGGATTATCCAGAGTTCAATCTCGGCTGAGGTTTAAGCCATCGATTTTGAGAAAAGACAGTTTCACGAATGCCTAATCTAGGAATAAGTCGCGGCAACGGCGCATTAAGTTAATACCTCGTTTCAGGTGGTTTAAACCTCTGATCTACGGTTGATCTCCGATTCTCCTCCAGGCCATCGCCATTTTGAAATCTATAATCAGTGTTTTTCATATGTACTTCTCAACTTGCATCAACATTTAGTGCGATGAATCGTTACATTGAAGTGTTTGAGTCATCCTTGGATGAATATTTCAATGAACTTCTGGAAGTGGCCGCGCCCAGACGGCGATAATTCGCGAAAGGGTCGAGCATTTCCACAAGTGGGATGACGGCGATTTTTTCACGAGGTTCCGCCTTCCGAAGGAAGGGATGAGCTTAGTGCTCGATGCAAGAGAAAGCCTTCTAGTTCTCGAAACAGAAATGTGAGTGCAACCAAAAATGTGTAATAAATATAATTTTACACCAAACCAGGTAGGCAACAACGTCGGACCCATCATTATTTATTTAGTAGGTAAACAAACCTTCATTGTACGTGGTAGGTACTCGCAGACTGCGCTAATAAGTACATGTATAACTTCTTCTGCATACAGCGAATTATTGTAAAAAAGTAGATAGGTACCTTTTATAGAAGAGCCTAGGTAGGCTATCTATAATTTATTACAAGAGCTGTCTCGAAAGATGTAAGATGGTCTTTTGTAGTAATGACAGAGTGGAGTCGAGCAGAAGTTCTCAGAATGAGAATGTCAGAGGCATGTGAGAAAAAATCGCGAAACTTCCGCAACTGGCTACTATTATGCAGTTTAATGTCTCCACAACAGAGGATGGCGGACAAAATTTAAGTATCCATAGAAGAAATATCACAGATCCACAACGCATGGATGAGCATCTCTCCTCCATGTCATCTGTAATACGGGATTTGTGTTTCTGGGGATAGCAATGCTGATGCAAACTGAACAATCCCGGCTTAAACCCAAGTTCGGCTAAACCGCGGATCAAAAACATTGGTGAAACTGTCGAAGCTCTGAACCACAGATCAAATTTGAATCCAGGATTTATTGATACCAGGTTTAAGCTGCGTTGGTGAAACCGGCCCTTAATGAATTACATCGTCGATGTGGCTTATCTATCTAACTATTAAAATTGTTGTGTAACTCTATCAATGTGTTTTTAAAAATCTAGGGATTTTCAAACTTCGTGAACAACGGTTTATCAATTACCCGTCCTGCGTAGACCACTGTTCTCTATGGTCAGTATCAAGTGCTCCCCCCAGGAAAGCCCTAAATCGAGTACCTACTGGAGCCGACCGAGGAATTACGGTTTCACAGGTATATGCGGTGGATTCAAGAATTTTATCATTATTTTTATTTGTTGTTATTTATGAAGCACTTTTCCTTTTGTTCAAGTTACAAAAGCACCAGTCAGCAAAATCCAAAATAACCATAACTCTTTAAATGAAATAGTATGACGGAAAAACCAACTCCATTTCATTCAGCAATCCTTGATTATAATCAGGTGTTCTCTAGCAATGATAATTATCTGGACTGGCTGTATAACGTACCATTCACACTCATGTTGGCGAAACCAAACTTCAAGGCCTTACTGAACGAACGGCTGGACGTAAAAGGATCCGGGTGGTCTCAAAAAATTTCGAAGTTCGAAATCAGTTTAAGAAGTTTAAAAAATCGAGATAACGGCGTCCTGGAAATTTCAAACCCTATTTTTCACCCTTTAGAGATGACTGACAGTAACGCGCGGATCAACTAGACCCCAAATGGGACCCACAAACCAGATGTCATTAATTTTCATTCATGGTAATCAAGGAAAATTCGAAATACGACCGACGTAGGGCGGAGGGAAAAACATTTTTTAAATTCCGTTTTCGGATTCTCCATATCTTGAAACGGATACCATCAATTTTTGAGGGGCTGGGGAGGGGTCTAAAATTTCATGCTCGATTCCAAAGGTTCATTATTGGAAAGAATAAGAATAAACCAACATCGTTGAGCGAATTCTTTACGAAGATTCGCTAAAAATCCATGTTCTAGTCACTCAAGAAAACCTCACAAGAAATCCCCAACGTCTTTTCAGTTGGGAAAAATCATGCAGATTGGATGTAAAATTGAATCTATACGATGTGATCCAGGCTTGCGGTGTGTTACCAGACGCGTCACATACTCGCAATTCGAATGAAGAGAAATTTCTCTTGATTTACTACTAACGTTGTTTACATTGTAAATGAAAGTAAAGTTAGTGAATGAAGTAAGTAACATTAGTAAGTTGTAACGTTAATAAATGAAGATTAGTGTGAAAATCAGTATCTTCCTCATTACTCCCGGGTACCTATAAATAATTGTAATTTTTGTCGAGTTAGGATTGCGGTGGGTGGGGGGGGGGGGGGTGGATGAGGGGGCTTATCCCATCGGAATTCACCCCATTACATGTCATATATAAGGTGAGTTACCTTGCCGACACAAAACCTAAATGCCCGTGCAGATCTTTTATTAACCATTACGATATTATACATTCTGAACTGACGGCATATAAATCAGCACTATTCAGTCAGCCTATTGCCAGGGCATTTTCTTCACAATCCGGTAATGATAGGGGTTTCATTTCCCGTTTTTTTTGTTTTCTTTCTGTTAGTGTTCTATACTGATTCTATAGGCATGAATTCCTTTCCTCAGGCGAATCACGAGCCACCTGAGTTTCTGCTTAGGTATCTAGGGCAAACCGAAGTAAACTTGACAGAGAATTCCAACTAATAGCCATGTCATGTGTGTGAAAACGGTTTATCGGAAACGGAATGCCCTCTTGATAAAGTTGAATTAGTTATTCATCCCTTCAAATGGATTCTATTCATTCATTCATAAGCTCAACGATCATGGCCCATGACGATCGAGTGGCCGGTGCGTTTAAATTGCGTTGCGGGTGAAACCCTCCTGCCATTCGATCAGAACGGCCATCAATATTGGATCTCAGGGATGAGCTTTCGACACCTGTCCGAACCGAAGATTAGGGACCGAATTGACAGCGGTTTGAAGACGTCAGCCCAGCTCACTGTGTCCAATTAATCACGCCAGAACCAGTAAAGTCACAAGTTGGTTGCCCTTACGTAGCTGTCGCTAAATTGGAAAGGCCGAACTATAGTTTTGTACGTTTGCGCGTTATCTCACCGTGTATTATAAATAGCAAGGCCACAATTTTTCCTATAGATAAGTACTAGTTCAGCAAGGGCGGTTCAAGCCCTCTAGATCTCACGGCTAGAGCCAGCACCATAGATCAGCCCTGAAATGAATCGGCAAACTCTATTTCAAGAAGTCAAGGGTTAAGATTTGCTAATAATAATTTTAATGAGTCTCTGATAGTTAGGAGATAATGATCCGATCTCCTCTTACTGCAGACTAACGGGACGAGATGAAACATACTTTGAGGTGATGAAGCGCATGACTACAAAGAATAGTAGAGAGTAGCTCAAACGGTTTGAAAAGGGAGGAACTAAGAGTGACTTCTAAGTCCCGTGAGACCGAATGCGAACGATTTTTAGATAAGGAGAAGTAACATTTCGGAGCCTTCTTGAAGAGAGTACAGTACCATAGACGACGAAACGGCGTGGGTGGATAATGGATGGCCGAATCAATTGGGCATCCATTAACACTCCCAGATTTTTCACAACTTCGAGTGGTCGTATGACGTATGCTTGGATTATGGACGTTTCAAGCAAACATGTTTGCAAATTTGCACGCAACATTCACTGTTCAATTTTTATCACCCTCACTGGGACCATCTCGGCGTGTCAACCCGTACCTATGCTCCAAATTCCAGACACGCATACTTATTCAGTAATTATTTCGACAGAGGTGAACTTTTGGGAGTTTATCACCATATTCGTGTCAGCAATGTTCAGATAGGTAGATGTTCGTTGATGTTCTGTGTACGTTGTTTTTTGCTTGGTTATAAAATGACAGTTCAAACACCTCTAGGCTCCAACCGCTTCTAAGGGACCACGCCCAAAGCTCGAACGATACAATTGAAGACGTTTCGAGGAATTATTTACATCGAATATTGAAAATTTGCTTACTTACCCTGTGGATTTCAATTACTTTGGTTCTATTCCCAAGTTGCAACAACCGCGATGTCAATGACTGAAAAGATTGTGAGGTTACCTATAATAATTTATAGCGTGATTGACATGCTAACTAACCACCATCCTTCAACGCCTCAGTGCAGCCGTGAATACATTATTTTAGATGAGCATTAGAAACGATGAAGAGGTGTTTACGAGTTCAAACATAACATAAATCTTTTTTAACAACTCTTTCTGTTACTTCAAGCGTTGATTATAACTCAAGGTAAGAGACTCAGAAAGAAAAACATGAAAATTAAAGTCGAAAAAGAAAAAAAATGTGAAACTTTCTCGAGGACTTATTGCTCTCACTTCCCTCGACGCGTCATTATGTCTGATTATTTATAATTCGAAACATAAAGGTATTAGAAAAAAGCTGTACATTATTACACAACGGTTTATTTACCTGTATAGATGCCTCTTCTGCTTAAATCACTGTATGACCCTCGAGCTCCCTCCAGGAAAGCCCTAAATCGAGTACTGCAGCCTGCCCCGGAATTAAAGTTTCATACAAATGCGCGGATTTCAATATTTCAATTGCCGTGGTACCCCTCAGCCGCGGTACCCCTCAGCCGCGGTACCACTCACATACTTGTATAGATTCTAACTATTCTAACTAACTATTTATAATTCTAACTATTTATTCCTCCTCAGTAATAAGTTATTGATGAGTTATTTTGGTTAGACGTTGCAAGGAGAGGTGTATGTTTCGAAATTGTTAGCAATCTCCATACTTAACACTTTTCGGCTCCTAATTTCATCAACAAATGAATACAAATTACTGCAAATTATTACCCGACGGTTTATTATTTACCTGTATAGATGCGCCTTCTGCGTAGATCACTGTTTTCTGTGGTCGATACCTATCCACGTGCTTCCCGCGAGGTAGCCCTAAATCGAGTATTGGAGCCAGCCGGGAAACCACGTTTCATAAATCTGCGGTGGAATCAGGAATTATATTAATAATTACATTATTTGTTGTTATTCATGAAACATGATAACCATAAAGATTAGTATTTACCTAATGAAGCTAATTTAAACCTTCAGAAATAGCTGCTGTGCGAAAAAAATCCATGACATCCCCTTGTGAACTCGAATGTGATTAGTGGTACTTCGCTGATAAGCATTGTTAGAACTAGTTAACACACAGTAGGCTTGTCAGTGCTGTTTCGTAGATATAGTCTTGTCCCATCTGAACGGAGTCAAGCACCTATCCTCTTGCTCGTGGTACATTATAGACTATAATAAACTATAGGCTGAAATAAACTTTGATTGCCATAATAGACAGTAATTACTAGTCGAGTTGGCTGTTCCTGTGATAAACATCACCCTCGCATCGACTACTAAAAACCTCACCCATGAAGCATGCGAAAAAAGATTATTTCCATTCCCCTTAATTGTGTTTGATAAGGGTACTGAGTTACGAGGGCGTATTCTGTACTCGAGGGCGGTCGCAAGAGAAATGAGGGTCCGTATGGAAGGTTAAACTGCTGTTGTCGTCCAGAGATCATAATAGGACAAGGATCGTTGGCCCCGGATTTTGAAGTACCGCGCTTTGGCCTCGAAGGCTAATTGCCTCTAATCCCCAGCCTCGGTATTTTTTCCCGTCAACGACCAGACGCCCAGTTTAACCTTTAAAAACGCTGCAAATCCCTGCACAACGGTTTATTATTTTGTATAGAATACCCTTCTGTTACAGATCACAGCTCTATGTATAGATAACCCGTCTATACAATATAATATGCACTACTCTATACATATTATGTGAATCGCAGACAGCGTTGGCCAATAGAATTGCAGAACGCGTAGCCGTGGCCGGCCCTTGTGATTGGAATGGCCTAGGCCAGTCATAATGAATTTATTGAAAAAACAAAAGAAAACGATTGATTGAACCATTTCGGACCATGCCACTGCGCACCATGCCAATTAGACAATTCTAAATGAATTCCAAATGAAAGTCCAATTCAGACTGATGGTATACAAATTTTTACAATTCTAAGTGAATTCCTAAGTGCACTAACAATTACAATCCTAAGTGCAATCTTAGAGGATTACAATTACAATCCTAAGTGAATTAAAGTGCAATTGAAATTGTAATCCAATTGCAATTTCAATATTTTATTAACACAACTTTGCCAATTTTGGCGAATGTGGAGTGTATGTTTATAGGATTAGTGTGTCGGGAATTTAGATGGGGATGTTAGGTAGAGTGGTGAGCAGTGGCCAATTGCAATTGAAAAAAATTGTTGATGAGGAGTGAAAACGTTGGCCAATAGAATTGCAGAACCATTTCGAACAATGCCAATGCGCACCATGCCAATTAGACAATTCGAAATGAATTCCAATTCAAATTAATTTGAATTCAAATTAATTTGAATTCAAATTAATGAATTCCAATTCCATTAATGAATTCCAATTCAAATTAATGAATTCCAATTCGAAATCGATTGAATAAATTGATTGATTGATGGAATCGAGCGCTTCCCCGGTGACGAGCGCACAATGCCAATTAGGCAATTCGAAAAAAATTCCAATTCAAATTAAAGTTCAATTCAGTATACCAATATTTACAATTCTAAGTGAATTCCAATTGCAATTGAAAAATTGATTGATTGATTGTTCGATTGATTGAATAAGTTGATTGATTGATTGAATCTAGCGCGTCCCTGGTGACGAGAGTGTATACAATTTCATTCACCCTGGTGTCGAAAATGCCTGTCGGTGAAAACTTCGGGGCCTTAAGCTGGGTTCACATCCATCCAACATCCATCCCTTCGTACGTTCAAGGTCATGCGTTTGGAGCAGTGGAGGGGGGTCTGTCAACGCGTCAACGCGTGAGGGCGTTCACAACCATCCGTTGGGTTGCGTTCTGTTCTTTTAGTTTGTAGTCTCGGCAATTCTACTTTTACTTCTTTGCTTTGTGGTCTCGGCAATTCTGCCATGCCGGACACTTGGTTTCTCTATGGAAATATTATTTTCAATAATAATATTTCCATATGGAAAGGATGGGATGTCTGAAGAAGATGGCTCAGAGCAACAGTAAATTAATACAACTCGTAGGTAGGTATCTGGAGTTTAATTTTAACTGGACTCTATTTCCATGACATAGATAGAGAGGGTTCAGCATAAGGACCAAAGAGTGGAAAATTGAGTTCTACCATATGTTCAGCTCCCAAAATTGATTTTTTATGAGTGAAAAACCTGGGAAATCGTCTGAAATCACCATCATTTCGTATAATAACACTGGAAGAAGTATAAACACGTGGATCAAGACGATTAATATAGTTGATATAGTTAACCACTGATCAAATAGTTATTAAAAAAAAAAGAAAAAAAAGCGTAGGTACCTACCTAATTTGTGTTTTAGGGGCCAAAATTAACGGAAACCATCAGAAATAGCTATTTCAATTATTACGCATAAAAGAAACAATAAATGAACAGCCAACGTTTCTGTAGGTGTGTCCAGGAGAATAATAAACCCATGTGACAAGGACTTTGCAGCGTTTTTCCTATGGAATCGAGCACGAACGTTATAATGGATCTGCTTTCTGAAATACCAAAGACTACCAAACGACAGACCATAAACAACACACTTGCGCAGAGGTCTTCTGCGCCGTCCGTTCATCCGTTCATACGTTGAAATATTTAATTTTTCTAATGTGGACAGTCTTCGCCAAAAGTGTGTATCCGTCAAAAATCGCCCCCCACCACTTCATGGTATGAGCCAATCAGATGCTCCAACGCATGACCATGAACGTACAACGGATGGATGTGAACCCAGCTTCACTGTGAACGAACGGCTGGACGTACGGTGCTGCGGGTGGTCTTAAACGACTCCCAAGTTCGAGAACTATTTAAAACCGTAAAAAAATTCACGTAAAACAAAGGTATAGGCTTTCTGAAAATTTCAGCCCCTATTTTGAACCCCTTAGAGATGACTGACAGTAACGTCGAGCTTCGAGGACCAACTAGACCCCGAACGGAACCTATAACCCGAATTTCATCAATTTTTATTCATGGTAACTAAGCAAAGTGGCCCGTACGGCGTACGGCGTACGGCGTACGGCGGACAGACAGAAATATTTTTATTGCAGTTTTGGATTCTACATACCTTGAAACGTAAACCATCAAATTTTGAGGGGGGGTAAGAATTTTTTTTTTCATGCTCGATTCCAATGGTTCATTATTGAAAATAATAAACCAAAAAATCATCAGTTTCAAACACATCGCTTCAACGCAACACTGATATTAATTTTATAGATACTTGAAAGGTAACTCGCCGATAATAGGTATTTTAACATGGAGCATGTTTTTACGGGAGTAAACCGGGCTGAAGAGCGTCCCGTCCGAGTCCGTGTAAACACTCGGCCTCCTCCCCGTCGCCCGCACAGTTCTCCATCTACCCCACTCCTACCACCCAACTCCCCTCCTCTCCTACCACAACTTCGCCGAGGAGAGCACAGCCAGACCCCCACTCCGCCGAAAACTGCCGAGGGGGTTCTACCTACCCAAAAAACGCCGAAAGCAGCTGACAACGTGTATTACATTACATTGCGTTAGGTGGCTGGTCCAAGGCTTGGAAATCCCACGAAGTTTTTTTGCTTCCTCACTATCGAAGGCAGGGAAGCCTTGGATTCGTGACTGAGTAAAAAAAGTTCGTGTCCTACAAAATGAAAATTTCCACTACCATTTTCCGTTTCAGACATCGAGGAACATATTTGGTTCCGTGCCTGTCTGTCTGTCTGTGGTAATTCCTTGCAACACCCATAACTACCCGAAATAAAGGTCGATGTGGGCTGACATTTTGAGGGTAGGTGCGGGTTGAGTCACAGATGCTCCCATACCAAAATCATTGAAAAAGTACCGTAACTTTCGTCTGCGCATGCGCAAACGTGAAATAATTGGAACACCCATAAGTACCCTAAATATCGTTGAAATGAGTTCAAACTTGGAGGGTCGGTCAGAAATAATACTTTGGTAGTTCCAAATTAATTTCATTGGAATCGTATCTTTGATCTACACATGCGCGAACATGAAATGTTGACCATTTCCTTGTAACGCTTCTAACTATGCGATAAATAGTCGCTGAGAGGTGAAATTCTGAGGGTATGTACGCGGGTTGGATCGCAGATGGTCCCGTTTCAAAACCATGAAAATCGTTTAGTCTCCGCATGCGCAAACGTGAAATACTTGGAGTGCCCATAACTACCTTAATTATCGTTGAAATAAGTTCACATTTGGAGGGTCGATCAGTATAAAACTTTGATGGTTCCAATATGAACTTCATTGGAATCGTACTGTAATTTCCCTCTGCGCATGCGCCAACATGAAATGTTGACCGTTTCCTTATAACGCTTCTAACTACGCGAAAAATAGCCGTAGAGTGATGAAATTTTGAGGGTACACGCGGGTTGGATCGCAGATGGTCCCGTATCAACGAACCTACCCAACTAGTCTATACGTTCATGTGATTCAAGTGAGGAAGCTATAGTGCCTACTCGAATTGGCAGACGTTTTTCTACATACCTCCATATCCTCTGTTATCATGTACCTATTCGAAAAACATGTTCCATGTTTCCTTGCTTTGATCCTTGATCTAAACTGTTATAATCTGGGGGTCTGGGGGGTGTCCCTCCGAATTCATTCGACAATAAACGTACCGTCATGAACACAAACCACTGGCGGCTAGACGCCCCCTACGGCATCGCTTTTTTTCATTATCAATATCGTTCACTGCCGAACGTCAGTGCTTCTTACTTCTCGAGCGCCATTTGCGGGTGGATATATAACTATGTCTCTACCGCGCTACCAGCCGCAAGTTTGGGTATTTTGACTTGCAATTTTGAGGGTAGACTCGTTGGACCTTCCGAATTTGCTGTGTAGCCTCGGTATCTCGACAAATTCAGGAAGAGGCGACATGGTGCCGAGAGTGACGCCGTAAAAGCCAAAAAAGAGGTCCTACGCCATACAACTTTCGGAGTATACTCGTAGTATAGTCTGTCAGAAATCGCTGTACAGGTTTTTTACTATGTCGGAGCCAGTCGGTGCCGGCGGTGGCGCCGCAAAATCCATTGGTAGCTAATTTGGTAGGTATACGATGTACTTGTTTCACTGGAGATACGTGAGGCTACTGGTCAGTGGACACACTGTTTATCTTCCTAATACATACACTCTAATATACACACTGTACAGTTCGAATGTACACCTCAAGACTCATATTAATTGTCATAAAACCTCTGAATTTCCTGAAAAACGCACGACTTTGACAAGTTCGTTCTTTCTGAAGAGCCACCATAATAGGTATAGCTATATGTAATGCAATATAGTACGGAGGTTTTCACACAGCTTCCCAGTACGCTCCACAGTCGCATTGTTGACAGCTTCCGCTATTAACCGTTGAGTGAACAACATCTGCCACAGTTGCTCTCAGTTTATTGTTTCATTCCCATTACTAATCGTCATTAGGTCGCTGCCTACCCTTGGGCGATTCTTGGCCGCAGTGGACAGACATTTTCGGTTGGATTCGTTATATTATCCCTAGTCATACCTAATCGATTAGCAAGTGTACATCCCCCCTCCCACCCCTTTTCACTTTTTTTTATTTCCAGTTTTGTATTGCCTTGTACCTATATTCTCGTCTATTGCTTAAATATTATTATACTTTTCCTCAAATTTAATTTGGTTCTTAGGTAAGCGCTGCACCGCCGAACTGTTTCAGTTTTGGTTTATATTTTCAATAATAAACCTTTGGAATCGAGCATGAAAAAGAAAAAAAAAAATTAACACCCCTTAAAAATTTGATGGTTTCCGTTTCAAGGTATGTAGGATACGAAAATGCAATATAAAAATTCTGCCCGTACGCCGTACTTCGCACTTTTCTTAGTGTAGTTGCCATGAACTAAAATTAATGAAATGAATGGTGAATGAATGGTCCCGTTTGGGGTATAGTTGATCGTTGAAGCTCGGCATTACTGTCAGTCATCTGTAAGAGGTGAAAAATAGGGGTTGAAATTTTCAGAACGCCGTAGCTCGGAAACTTTCAATTGAAGTGTATGTTTTTTTAACGTTTTTAAATTGATCTTGACCTACAGAATTTTTTGAGACTACTTGGAGCATTGTACGATCAGCCGTACGTTTGCACCGAAAAGTTCCGTAAACATGATTGTGAATGGAATGGTATGAATCTGGCCCAGATATCATTGCTAGGGATAACCTGATTATAATCACGGATGATTGAAGTCGAGTTGGAGTTTCATTCGAAAAATGATGGACCTTTTGGATTTTTTTATAGGTACTTTTGCACCTCGAAAGAGCGTTGGAGTATTGTTGGGTAAATTACATAACGGTAAACTAATACACAACGGTAAATTATTGCACAACGGTTTATTGTACTATCTACGCAGAAGGAGCATGTATACAGGTAAATTATTACTCAGCGGTTTATTATTTACCTTGTGTCATGAATAACTACAAATAATTAATGATTTGTAGTTATTTGTGAAACTTTAATTCCTGGGCCGGCTGCAGTACTCCATTTAGGACTTCCCGTGGGGGAGCTGGAGGGGAGGTATTGACCACAGAAAACTGATCTATGCAGATGGGGCAATCTATAAGGGTAAATTATTGCACAACAGTTTTTTACACAACGGTTTATTATTTACCTTATGCTTCATGAATAATAACAAATAATTAATTATTGCATCCCACCGGGGAGCTCGAGGATGTTGACCACAGAAAACAGTTATATATACGCAGAAGGGGCATCTATACAGGTAAACAATAAACCGTTATGTAATAATTTGCGGCGTTTTTTGTTTGCACCGTATCTATCTGGTTCGTGTGTGTTTTGAAATACAGAAATACATTTATTGCGCAATAAAAGTTACTATTATTATATGTACATGAATTTTCGAATTTGCCAACTGATTGGTAGTGAGGTGGGGTCTTAAGACATTTCACGGCCACATTAATTCAAACCAGGGATTTCCCGGGCAATTGTCATGTGTTTCTAATAATTCACTCCATACCCGGTTACTCATGCTTGTGACGCCTGGAAACCAAGTCCAGATAATTAGCCCGCAATAGTATTAGGCTGTGGTCTACAACAGGTAGTTGACAGATCTAGTTTACAGTGCTGCTCTAATAGTTTCAAACTCGTTGCCGTACAATCCCCGCCATGGAGCCTATGAATTAACAGTGGACATTCGGATAATAAGTTTTCGGTTTTCCAATCTAAAACCTCGCAAATGTATGTGTATATGGTTGTATAAAGTGTCTGAACTAAGGTTATAACTTCAGTACGCGAGTAATAATTCAGTACGTGAGTTGATACCTAATAATTGCAGTGGAGAGAGGAGATTCCTAATAATGTAGGCAACCGATATGGTGGTATCCGATTACTATCGTCGCGTCGAACCAAATCGGTGACTCCACGGATTTTATAACTCCGGCTCCCTCGAGTTCTGTGGAACGATCAACTCGTGGGCGGGAGCCCTATGAAGCGGGAAAAGTGGCCTGTGCCTGAGTCGGGGCGCTTTTGCCGCGGTCCAGAAATCACCTATCATCTAATCAGGTAGATCAACTTCCGGCGGACCTTTCAGCGCTACTGCGATTCGGGAGCAGGTGAGGCGTCAGCTCTCCAGAGCACCCCATTTGATTTACGACCCGCCGCGCATTATTGGGCGGGAAATTCGGGCAAATCAAACCCAAGACCTACGTAGATAAAGCGGAGCCCGATCTAAGGCTGTAGTGGTATTTGCAATGGGTCCAACAATATTGTGTTACATGCAGTTTCGAAAGATTTTCCGACTTAGAGCGTATGTATCATCATCATATATATAGGATTTGTGGTTCAAATACCTTACTTTACAAAACTGTAAAAATACCTCCCTACACCACCAAAATTTGATAGGTCACCAAAAGCATTATGGTGGATTACGACTCAAAAAACTACAATGCGTTAGTCTTTTGGTTTATTATTTTCATTAGGGGTATTCATGGTCGGGCCGTTGTCGACGTGTTAACGAGTTAAATGTGTTAAACTGGTTAAACGTGGAGAAAATCGGTCGCAAAGATGTTATCAAAGTGCGTTATCACTTGTGTTAAGTTAACTGAGTCCGAGGTGTGGTAAACGTCGACAGCAACCATGTTATCTGTGTTATCAGTTTTCTGACGAAGATTCAAAATGGTGGGTTAGGTACTGTGCCGTGCTTTATATTTCTTTCCTGATGAACAATTTTAACAAGTTTAGGGTCGCACTTTTGCATATAAGTGAATTACCTGGACATGAAAACAACGTCAAGTTCTTGGAGACTTTCCTCCTAGATTTCCTCCTCCTCGTCAGTGAATTCGGAGTTGATGAGATTAACTGTTGTTTTTGTAACAATTTCGTCAACTTGGTTTTGTTTTTGGCTCTTCATCGGCATTTTTGTAAATAAAAACTCACAAATGTAAACAAACGTCAAATATAACCTAGGTGGGAAGGTAGCAAAATACCGAGGACGTTGTTTTTGTTTTTTTACCTTTCACCCGGAGATTCACCACCGAAGTGCTCCATGGCTAACTGCTAGCAATAGAATCATACCACCACCACCACCACCCGGAGATTCGTGATAACACGTTAACACGTTACCGAGGGCCAGGGTGCCTCATGATTTTTCTGAGGACGAAGTTTTCTACTTAGCACGTTTAACACGGCATGCTCAACCGTGAATACCCCTATAATAGAACCTTTGGAATCGAGCATGAAAAAAAAAAAAAATTAAACCCCCCTCAAGATTTGATGACGTTTCAAGATGTGTAGAACCCGAAAATGCAATAAAAACGCTGCAAATTATTACACAACGATTTATTATTTACCTGTATAGCTGCCCCTTCTGTGTAGATCACTGATTTCTATGATTAGTGCCCTAGATCTCTCCCCAGGAAAGCCCTAAATCGAGTAGTGGAGCCGGCCCCGTTGAAGTTTCCTACAAATGCGCGGGATTCACTGATTCAATAATTAATTATTTTGTACCTAGTAATTCATGAAGCATAAGGAAAATAATGAACCGTTGTGTAGTAATTTCCTGTATGGGTGCCCCTTCTACGTAGATGGTATAATAATTTACGTTGTGTAAAAATTTACCGTTGTGTAATAATTCGCCCATCAATAAATACTTCACCGGTTGTTCAAGTTGCAAAAGCACCTATCAACAAAATCCAGCCCCTTCTACGTTGATGGTATAATGAACCATTGCGTAATAATTTACAGTTGTGTAATAATTTACCGTTGTGTAATAATTTACCATTGTGTAATAATTTACCCACCAATAACACTTCAACGTTTGTTCGTGTTTCAAAAGCACCTATCAACAAAATCCAAAAGAGCCACCATTTTTCAAGTGAAATAATAATGTCACAGAACAACCAACTCGACTTCGTACAGCCGTCCGTGATTACAATCAGGTGATCCCTAGCGAAGATTATCTGGGCCTGATTTATACTGTTTGATTCACGATCATGTTGACAAAGCTATTTGTTGCAAACGAAAGGCTGGTCGTACAATACTCCGGGTGGTTTCAAAACATTCTTTAGTTCAAGATCAATTTAAAAACGTAACGAAAAGCATATCTTCCATTCGAAGTTTTCGAGCTAGGTACGGCGTTCTGAAAATTTCAAATCCTATTTTTAACCCCTTAGATATGAGTGACAGTAACGCCGAGCACCAAGGACCAACTAGACCCCGAACGGAACCTATAAACCGAATTTCGTCAATTTTGGTTCATGGTAACTCAGAAAAGTGCCAAGTACGGCGTACGGTGGAATGACAGAAATTTTGAGTGTACTATTTTCAATAATGAACCTTTGGCATCGAGCATAAAAAAACATTTTTAACCCCCCCCCCCCCGCCCCTCAATATTTGATGGTTTACGTTTCAAGGTATGTAGGATCCGAAAATACAATAAAAACGCTGCAAATCCCTGCACAACGGTTTATTATTTTGTACCCTTCCGGTACACATCACAGCTCTCTGTACAGATAACCCGTCAATATAATATAATATGTACTACTCTATACATATTATGACGATCGCAGACCCTCCGTACGTTAGTACCTAACCCCGTAATCGTTACTAGGTACCTACCTAAATCACGAGTTGAATATTGCTAAAATAATTCTGTCGATGACAAACAGTAACTAAAACCGCAAAAAGAAACGCAAATGATGAAGTTCTGAAGGATAATTATTGATCTGGAGAGAAATAGATGCCCCTTTTGCGTAGATCACTGTTTTCTATGGTCAATAACTACCCTCGTGGTCAAGAATAATGAACCGTTGTGTAATAACTTGCCCATCAATAATACTTCAACGGTTATTCAAGTTGCAGATGTACCGATCAACGAAATCCATCCCCTTCTTGGTAGGTGAATCGTTGTGTAATAAGTTACCTTTGTGTAATATTTTACCGTTACGTAATAATTTACCGTTGTGCAATAATTTGCCGTTGTGTAATAATTTACCATTGCGTAATAATTTACCAATCAATAATACTTCAACGTTTTTTCAAGTTTCACAAGTACCTACCAACAAAATCCAATAGCCCATCACTTATGAAATGAAATAATTTCGCAGAACAACCAACTCGACTGCATACAGCGATCCTTGATTATAATCAGGTGCTCCCTAGTGATGATATCCGGGCCGGATTAATACCGTTTGATTCACGATCGTGTTGACGAAGCTTTTTGGAGCACGGGAACTGCTGTACGCACAATGCTCCGGGTGGTCTCATAAAATTGTTTAGCTCAAGAAAAATTTAATAACGTAAAAAAAACGCTGCAAATCCCTGCACAACGGTTTATTATTTTGTATAGAATACCCTTGTGTTACAGATCACAGCTCTATGTATAGATAACCCGTCTATATAATATGATATGTACTATTCTATACATATTATGTAGATCGCAGACCCTCCGTAGGTTAGTACCTAACCCCGTACTCGTTACTAGGTACCTACCTAAATCACGAGTTGAATGTTGCTAAAATAGTTCTGCCGATGACAAACAGTACCTAACAAAAAGAAACACACATAATTAAGTTCTGAAAAGAAATTGTTGATGAGGAGTGAAAAAAGTTGCAAAAGTACCTACCAACAAACTCCAGCCCCTTCTACGTAGATGGTATAATGAACCGTTGTGTAATAATTTACCGTTGAGTAATGATTTACCGTAGTAATAATTTACCCATCAATAATACTTCAACGTTTGTTCAAGTTTCACTACCTACCAACAAACTCCAAAAGAGCCATCATTTTTCAAATTAAATAATATCACAGAACAACCAACTCGACTTCATACTCCGCCAATATAATCAGGTGATCCCTACCAATGATTTTATCTCCGCCAAATTTCCTATTGTGGGCGCGTCTCTGGTTACGAGATTTGGTTTGAATTGTATACAATTTCATTCACACTGGAGTCGAAAATGCCTGTCGGTGCAAACTTCGGGGCCTTACTGTGAACGAACGGCTGGACGTACGATGCTCCGGATGGTCTTAAAAAACTCGCAAGTTCAAGAACTATTTAAAACCGTAAAAATATTTGCGTAAAAAAATTGTATAGGCGTTTTGAAAATTTCAACCCCTATTTTGAACCCCTTAGAGATGACTCACAGTAACGTCGAGCTTCGAGGACCAACTAGACGCCGAACGGAACCTATAACCCGAATTTCATCAATTTTTTTTCATGGTAACTAAGAAAAGTGGCCCGTACGGCGTACGGCGTACGGCGGACAGACAGAAATATTTTTATTGCAGTTTTGGATTCTACATACCTTGAAACGTAAACCATTAAATTTTGAGGGGGGGTAAGAATTTTTTTTTTCATGCTCGATTCCAATGGTTCATTATTGAAAATAATAAACCAAAACCATACCCTTCTATCGAAAGTTTTCGAGATACGGCGTTCTGAACATTTCAACCGCTATTTAAAACCCCTTAGAGATGACTGACAGTATAGCCGAGCTTTGAGGTCCAACTAGACCCCGAATGGAACCTATAACCCGAATTTCATCAATTTTGTTTCATGGTAACTATGAAAAGTCGTTAGTACGGCCTACGGCTGACAGATAGAAATTTTTTTTATTACATTTTCGGATTCTACATACCTTGAAACGTAAACCATCAAATTTTGTGAGTGGTGGGGGAGGAGGGGGGGGGGGGGTTGATACTTTATGGTTCATGCTCGATTCCAATGGTTCATTATTGAAAATAATAAACCAAACATTTCTGCCTGTACGCCGTACGCCGTACTTCGCACTTTTCTTAGCTACCATGAACCAAAATTGACGAAATTCGGTTTATAGGTCCCATTTGGGGTCTAGTTTGTCCTCGAAGATCGGCGTTAGTGTCAGTCATCCCTAAGGGGTGAAAAATAGGGGTTCAAATCTCCAGGACTCCGTTATCTCGATTTTTATTACGGTTTAAAATAGGTCTCGAACTTGGGAACTAGACCCCGAACGGAAACTATAACCCGATTTTCATCAATTTTTAAATATGGTAACTAAGTAAAGTGGCCAGTACGGCGTACAGCGTACGGCGGACAGACAGAAATATTTTCATTGCATTTTCGGATTCTACATACCTTGAAATGTAAACCATCGAATTTTGAGGGGGGGTCAGAATTTTTTTATTCATACTCGATTCCAGTGGTTCGTTATCGAAAATAATAAACCAAAATGATGGTTCGCTATTTGGTTTGTTTTGATTATTGATGGGTAAATTATTACACAATGATAAATTGTTACACAACGTTAAATTATTACACAACGGTTCATTATACCATCTACGTAGAAGGGGCTGGAGTTTGTTGGTAGGGTCGTTTGCATCTTTTTTCTCTCCACATCAACAATTTCCCTTCAGAACTTCATTATTTGCGTTTCTTTTTGCCATTTTAGTTAGTGGTTGTCATCAGAGGAATTATTTTAGCAACATTTAACTCGTGATTTAGGTAGGTACCTAGTAACGAGTACGCGGTTAGGTACTAACCTACGGAGGGTCTGCGATCGTCATAATATGTATGGAGTAGTACATATATTATATAGAAGGGTTATCTATACGGAGAGCTGTGATCTGTAACAGAAGGATATTCTGTACAAAATAATAAACCGTTGTGCAGGGATTTGCAGCGTTTTTATTGCATTTTCGGATTCTAAATACCTTGAAACGTAAACCATCAAACTTTGAGGGGGTGTTGAAATTTTTCTTTCATGCTCAATTCCAACGGTTCATTTATATTTAAAAAAAATAAACAAACCCAAAATGTCTGTCCGTCCGCTGTACGCTGTACATCGCACTTTTCTTGCTTACCATAAACAAAATTTAATTAAATTTGGTTTATAGGTCCCATTTGGGTTCTAGTTGGTCGTCGAAACTCGGCATTAGTGTCAGTCTAAGGGGTGGAAAATGGGTGTTGAAATTTTCAGAACGCCGTAGCTCGAAAACGTTTAATAGAAGGGTATATTTTTCTTCAAATTTTTAAATTGATCTTGCAAAGAATTTTTTGAGACCATCCGGAGCATTGTACGACCAGCCGTTCATTTGCACCGAAAGGCTTCGTCAACACGATCGTGAATCAAATGGTGTAAAACCGGCCCAGATACCATCGCTAGGGAGCACCTAATTATAATCATGGATGGCTGTATGAAGTCATGTTGGTCGTTCTGTGATATTATTTCATTTGAAAATTGATGGATCTTTTGGATTTTGTTGATAGGTATTTCTGTAACTTGGACAATCTTTGAAGTATTATTGGGTAAATTATTACACAATGGCAAATTACTATACAGCGTTCAATTATTACTAGAGACTGGGATTATATGCACAAATGTTAGCCAATACATGCATTCGAAATGGCCAAAATATGCACCGCAAGCAGAATTACGTTTAATTAAATTCAAAATATTTCTAAAATTAGCTAAATTTTGCTGTGAGACGTCAGGTAGTCTACTCATTATGTTCCAGTTATTATCACGTCATTAAAAAATTGAAGAAAAAACACTCTCACTCACACTCTTCTCACTGTAGGACAGAACCCAGCTTCTTCCTTGAAGGTAAGGGTGCGCCTAAGCCCTACCAGGTCACGGATCTATCGGTGAATGTCCTAAGAATATCCGTGACCCCTTTTCAGGAACACATATCCCGGAAGATTTGGCGATTAGAATGTCGAAAAATAGGGAAATTCCCACAAGAAAGACCCACCCCCCCCCCCCCCCTCCCGGAAAACCCTGGAGAAATATGCACAAACCGACCAAAATATGCAAAAATTTCCAAAATTGAACAAAATATGCTATTTAAATTTCAATTTAACACGCTAAACGCTTCAGATACCCTCAAAACAGAAAAGTAGAACGATATACACAATAAAAACACACATATGCAAAATATGCCAATTCCAGTCCCTAATTAAGCTTCTTACTATCCACCAATTCTACAGGACACCATTTTAATTTACTTCGATTCAATTCACAGCTCCTCGACCCCTCACCAATCACCGACGCGCTCTTAATCTCCCTTGAACACGAACCACCTCCGTTTGCGGAGCATTACACGAAGCTCCTGGGTTTTCCTCGGATCCGCTTAATTGTGTATGACTATGTAGATGATCTGCGCGATCTCCGTTCTCAACAGAGACTCGTGGGAAGGTTCGCCGCTGAAGGGGTTCGTTGCTTTTCTATCCTGATCCCTTGGCCGTGCTTCGGAATAGACGACATCTGTCCTTGATGTAGTCCTCCCTTTATCCTTTAATGGCCTCTCTACCCCCTCCCCCCTTACAATAAGAGGCTACCGTCGAATTCGCTCATCTTTATAATGCCTCAATATACTTTTCGGTATGCATTCATTTTTATTCTCGGATACATTCATCCTTAGTTAATTTGAGGGATTACGTACGGATATTTACTAAATGTATGTCCAGTCTACCTTGCTCATGTGTATTTCCGTAAGAAGAAAGGGAAAATACATTATATGGGAACAGACTATATTTTTGTGGGTCTTACATGAAATAATTCCAAAAATATAAATATGGAAGCACAGCAGCTGTAAATTAATGTTTTAACAGGTGTTTGATAAAATAATTAAAATCAGTTTATCCTTGTTCAATCCGTGGACCTGGCCTTTATATTAGATGCTACTGTATTATCTTTCTCAAGCAAACTAAACTCTTTCACTGAAAGAGATAGTGAAAATAAATTATATATTTTGAAAATCTCCTGGGAGAGAGAGTCCCCCTCGGGAGACAGTCTCTTCCAGTGTCTCCCAGGTTCGTCTGTTTTACTGAATAGCTGTCAACCCGTATATACTTAGACGTTTTTACTCATGAATTGATAATATTATGTATATATTTTTAATGAACAATCGGCTTACATATAAGAGATGAAAAAACATACATCAAAATAACCGATGTGGTAGCCGATGAACGAAGGATGATACACGATCACTATCAAACAGCGAGAAATGAGAAAGACCTAAATCGGTGTCTCTCGGCAAGAGATCGAAAAAGCCTAGATGGCTGCTAACTCTCTCTTTTAGTTATTGAAAAACCCTGTCATGGATACTGTAAAAATCTCTTCTGCCAAAAGAGAGTCGGACTGAAAAGAGGCTTAGTGAATAGGCCCGCAGAACCGTCATTACTGGTCGTTCCATCTATTTGATACACCATCCTCACCTTCTTCATTGAACAGCATAATTTTCATCACATTTCTGGAAAACTAAGCGCACTCAACTACATTTAAGAACAATTGGTGATAATGAGAGAGGAGAGAGGAGAGGACCATATGGTGGATAGAATGGATTGATGACACTTACTCATTTGATTCTTGCTGGGCTGTCTCAATTCTGAGCCTTTACAGTACATTCGATGGGATATCTTCATTTCTAGTGACACAGTGACAAACCATTGAAACATAGTTATGGACATTTATATATATGATACTATTTATATTAACATAGGTATCCAAGGCTCATGTCTTCGGATTTGCTAAGAACACATTTATGCTTTACATTTATGTTTCTGCCTCATTACTAAATTCGACACAACAAAACGTCCGTGGGAGTTGTCCCCCTATGGATGTGACGAATTCATTCTCGCACTTTCCCGCAGCAGAACTGCTTCCAAATTCCCTTTACTTTCGGCTTTCAAAGGGGAAAAACTAAAGTTTATTGGAAAGTGGAAAAGTGTAAGGTGAGGGAGTTGCCAACAGAATTACAGTGGGTGGCATGGACGTTGAATGTGCGACTAAAAGGGTGGTATTTGCATATATATATATATATATATATATATATATATATATATATGCCAACCAACACCTCCGGAAAACTTTGTGGCCCCGCGGGTGCGGGCGTAAACTTAGTTTGGGACTCAATTCGCCAACTGAGTCCCCTTGGCTTACTCAAAACTTTGCGCTCCTCTGTCACTCTTGTTACCTCAGACGCATTGGTAGGGCGGTATTCACATATCTGGGAGGAACGTGGTACGTTTTCTGATGCATCACTGTACTTTGAGTACTCACTCTCGGAAAAACGGTCCAACGAAAAATGTGATCGCACTACAAAAAGCTGCAACTTATTCACAAAGGATTATTCTTTTCCTTATCAGCGTTGGAACCTATACCTATCAACAAAACCCCAAATAACCACCCTTCTTCAAAAGAAATACTAATACCTTTCACGGAACAATAAATTCGATTTCATCAAGCCATGCGTGATTATGATCAGCTGTTCCCTAGCAATGATATCTGGGCTGGATTTATGATTACCGTATGATTCACACCCATGTTAACGAAGCTTTCGGTTATAAGTTCAGGGGATTACTGTGAACGAACGGTTGGAAGTACAGTGCTCCGGGTGGTTTCAAAAAATCCTGAAGTTCGGAACCAACGAGGAATACCCATGACTTTGTTTATATTTTTAAATGAAAATAGGTTTCATTCTAAGAATTTTGAGACCTGCTGTGCTCTGAACGTGTTAGCATTGTATCTAGGCCGGTGGCCCATGACAATGCGTTTCCAGGCTCTGTGTGTGGCAGACACTTTTATTCAACGGCAGACTTTTGGCATATTCTATGCCATGCACAGCAGGTCCCCCTTTTGTTCTGCCCCCTCCGGCGTTGTAACAGTTCGGAGAAGACCAGGTTCCACATGGCCGCACCCAGGACAGAGCCCTGGGGACAACCACGCGTCACGGCCCTCTCCACCACCCCCTCACTAGTGTGCATTACGGCATGTCTATCGGCAAAATAGTCCTGCAGGAGCTTGTAAATGTTTCTGGGGATGCTGATGTCCTTCAGCCCCTTAAGGACCAATGGCCACCACACTGCATTGAACGCTCCCGCCACGTCGTAGAATATACATGCCACATGTCGATACCTTGACTGCCGTGCCCGACTCAACAAACTGCTGATTGCGCTCTCGGTGCTCCTCCCTTTCGTGCAGCCATACTGGTGCTCATGCGCGCCGCCCGCGAGCATGGGCTCAATGGAATTAAGAATGAGTCGCTCCAAGATCTTGCTCTGGCACGGCAGCAAGCTGAGGGGGCGGTAGCTGCTGCACTTTGACCAGTCCCGGTCTCCGGTCTTTGTAAGTGCTTTTATGTTAGCCACCTTCCACATTGCGGGGAATCTGCCCTCCTGCAGCGCGAGATTGCAGAGATCGAGTAACGCCTACCGATACTGGACAGGCGCCTCCTTGATCATCGCCATGTCGATGCCATCGATGCCTGGCGCCTTCGTCCTCCCAAAGGCAGAAATTGCTGCGTCCAACTCCCCCATGGACCACCCGGGGATGTCCTCAGTTTGGGGTGGCACCCGCACAAACTCATTGCCCTGTCCGCGTCACCATCCTCCTGCAGCAGGTCGGCGGTAAAGACCTCCGCAAGGAACATAGTGCAGGCATCATGCAGGCTGATGGCCCTCCGCCCCCCAACCACCAACGCCGCGAACGCCACCTCCGGCCCAACCTTATCTCGGAGGATACGGTACGCCACACCCCATCGGTCCGTGTTCAAGTTCGACGCCACAAACGCACGCCAGCTATTCCTCTTTGCCGTCCTTATCATGTCCTTGAGCGTCCTCTTCTCCGCTCTGAAGACCGCTCGCAGCCGCTCACGCCCAGGCCCAGGTCGCTGCCGCTGGGAGGCCCTGCGGGCACGCCTCGTCACCGCCCGCTGTCTGCCAATCTCCTCCGTCCACCACGGGAGTCTCCCGCCCACTCCTCTTTTCATCTTCCTGGGCAGGGTCATCTCGGCCGCCATCAGAACCGCGTGTGTAAGCGCCACCGCATTCTCATCAACCCGCTCTTCTGGGGGGTCCGGGCCCAGGGAGTAGTCCACCACTGTAGATGCAAGCTCGGCCCTGTATTCTCTCCAACCCGCAGCTCTGGTGCTGTACCTGACGAAGGCAGCATCCTCCATGCCCCCCCCGCACTGCCCCCTTTGACACAGACACCGTGATCACTGCGTGATCACTGGTTGTGCCGTAGCTGAGTGACCAGTCACTGACACCTGCAAGCATATGGGGGGTGGCAAGGGTGAGATCAATGTTAGACTCCCCACGCGCCCCACTGAAGGTCGGGCCGGCACTGGCATCATTGAGGGTCGTGAGTTGCTCCGCCACCGTCCAGAGCAGCACCTCGCGCCCACGTGCATCGCTGGCAGCTGAACCCCATGTCCGGTTCTTCGCGTTGAAATCACCCAGGATGAGAACCCTGTCACTCCCAGGATGACGGAGGACCCGCTCCAGCTGTTCCAAGTAGGGGGCGCAGTCACTTCTAGGCGGGATATATAAACTAACCACGATGAAGGGCGCACCATGTCCACTAATTCGGGCAGCAGCCATGTGCGGAGTGCAGTATTGCGTGAGGGGCATCACCTCCAATCGGCTGTCCAGCACCGCCACCACAGCCAATGGGATCCCCTCCTGTTCTCCGCAATGTCTAAGAATTTTGAGACCAACCGCATTCTCCTACGATGAATGGTTTTTTCTATGAGCTTTCAAAGTTTCGACAACGAGTGACGTCACGCTTGCAAGGCGGTCCCGCACAGGCAGGAGGGGTGCCATGACGTTATTTGTTGCCGAAAGGTCGAACGCTCATAGAAAAAGAAGTAGTGATACAACCTTATTATTTGAAGGAACATCCTGGGATGAAACTTATGGTTCTGCGAATGCAACCATTAACTGGTACCAATCTTGGTTTGACAGCAATTTACTGACCCTGAATTCGGCAAAAACGAAGTTTCTAGAATTTGGCAAAACTGATGGAAATGACAGAGGAATTGTGATTCATGACTGCGCTAGCTCTCAAAATTGTTCCTGTCTGTTCATTGAAAGAGTAAGCAGCCATAAATACTTAGGTGTTGTAATAGATGACAATCTAAGATGGGATAACCACGTCACAGCCTTATCAAAAAAACTAGAAAAGTTTGTCGGTATTTTCCATAGGATCAGAAATGTGTTGAATGGCAATAGGTTAAAATTGATTCTAAAATTGAATTGAATATTGATTCGCGCTCATTTTGGTGGTGTTTTCTCGCTTCAGACTTCGGGGACAACCCGTCCACTGGCACCCAGCCTGAGTTCCAAGGTCAGTGGATTACTAGGTGTAATATAAATTAAATCCTATGGATCAGGTACTATTGACCTACTATTTATATATTTCCCAGACGATCTCCTCCATATTCTACACGTGATTGGAATGAGGAGTTTGAGGACACTGTGAGTGACAAAGAAAATGAAACAAAAAACTTTGCGAATCCCCCCACAACGGTTTGTTATTTTGTACAGAATACCCTTCTGTTACAGAGCACAGCTCTCTATATAGAACACCTTTCTGTCACAGATCGCAGCTCTCTGTATAGGTATCCCTTATGTATACCTCCGTAGTTTAGTGCTTATTCGCCGCTACAAATTAATATCATGCGTTGAATGTTCAAGCAGTAGCTAAAATGGCAAAAAGAAACTCAAATGTAGTTCTGAAGGGAAATTGTTGATATGAAGTGAAAAATAGTCAGTCCCGGAACCGGGATTCGAACCTCTGATTTTAGGTGTAAGAGCCCGACGCCGTGACCACTCCGCGACGGCGGCCAGCTGGCCGAGAGACAAATGATGTGCGCTCTCAACCCAGCCTGCATACACGCTGCTCTTTAGCGCAAATTTTATAGCAAATTTTATGCCGACATCGTGGAATGCCCAAACGGAACCCATATACCAAATTTCATGAATTTTGGTTCGTGGGAACTAAGGAAAAAGCCGCGGACGGACGGAAATAATTGTATTCCGTATTCATATTCTACGTCCCTTGACACGTAAACCATACAATTTTGATGGCGGGAGGAGGATAAATCCTCCCCCCCCCCCCCACCGAATGTTCATTATTGAAAATAATAAAGCAAAAATGCTTTGGTGCGACGCAGATGAACGGAAGAAAGCCCCTTGGGGTAATGTGATCCATCTACGATAGACCAGATATTTTCGCCTTTCCCTACCGAATCCTACAAGATCCTCACTGCTTGGAATGAGAAGTTCGAGGACACTTGTGAATGTAACAAAGGATAGAAAACGAAAATACTGTGGCGCGAGACTGCGAGGTTGACGAACGTAAGAAAGCCCTTATTATCCGGATGTTGGTACCCTCCTCCCACACTCCAACCACTCGCCTTTTTTCTCTCGCGTCGCCATCAGCCTTCCCGATGTCGTGCACAAGTGACTTTTGCTATAGAGCGACGGGGCTCTGGGAAAACACACATTCCCAGTGATTTCCCGCGAGAGAATCCTCCTCTCCTCCACCCCTACCTTTTATTCACCGTCTAATCCGTCTCTTCCCCTCTTACCCCTTCTACTGAAATCCCGTTTTGCCTTTACGAAAAAGTTTTTCCGTTTTTTCTTTCTTGTAGTTGAAGGAACGCTCAGATCCTTCCGAAGGCGAAAACGGATTTGATAAGGCGCGAAATGAGGTTGGCAACGGTGCATGTCAGAACGGGAAATATGCCGATCCGGGCTGAATAAAAACAGTAGAAACCTACTGAGTTGCAAGCTAAGTAACTATGCTGAGAGAGAATATCCGTGTCCCAATCTGCTGAGGATTCAGAAAATCCTGTGCTTCATCCTTACTTGGGATACCTACTCCCAGTAGAGTTCTTTCCATAGAAGATCGAAAGTTGTAAGCACATCTTCAAAAACTGTTGAAGTTCTTCCACAACGGCATAAACGTAAGCAGGATGCCCCCTACGCAGGACTGATACTTAAATGAATCGTTCCAGTTTCTATACATACCCGTCAATTTGTTTTGTATCATTTATATTAAATCTATTTCTGCGAAGCAGAAATTACTTATGAGAATTGTGGAATCCATCATGTTATTTATGGAGCCGATATATTCCAGCAAATACGAGGTTTACAGTTTTTTAAATGTATTCATTGATGGTAGATTGGGAGTCTATCGGCATTGCGATATTCGTGTTGGACCTGTCTTTCAACCGTTCCAGTGCCGCGCAAACTGCTTTGATTTCCTCGCCGTAGTACCCCGGGCTCCCACAGGAGCGAAAAGTTGAAAATCCGGGCAGCAGGTACACCCCAGCACCCGCATTTCGGGGTTTGATCCTTGGGCAGACCCATCGGCGTAAATAATAATTGCAAATAATAGTTGCCTTCAGGACGGTGTCTGGGGAGCAGCTTTAGTAACTAAAACCCAGGGTGATACCACTGACCTAAGGGTTTTTTTTTTTCCCTGGAGTTTTTCTGAAAGCGGAACTGACGGAGTTTCGGGGTGGGCTGTGCAGGGTTTGGCTGGTGAGGTGAGACACAGGGAGACACGGGGCCCCGCACTGCTCTGTTACACACAGTGAGGGAGCTCCTGTCCCAGTCTCATGACACCCCATACTATTGTAGTATTAGTAGTATTGTAGTTTGGGAATCCCACACGGGGACCGACGCACGCTGCAAGCAATGACCCAAGAGGAGCAAGGGTAGAAATGCCCTTACCTCGACGGTAGCGACCAGCGTCTCCCTCTCCTGAGCACCCATAATGCGTGGGCTGAGCGGAGCATCTTGGTGCGACCTCAGTCAGGAGAAGAGCGGAAAGGGGTCAGGCACCAATTCTCTGACCCCGAGTCTGTTATCTGGACAGACTTCAGGAGACAGAGAGGTTACCAGGAAACTGGGAATCCTCCATTTCCAAACCAGTACCACGGGAGGGGGGGGGGGAGCCCCGGGCCACAGGTGCACCGCTTTTAGCAAAGCACCACAGGTCTGCCCCCCCCCCCCCAATTGAGGTAGGAATCGTGGGGGTGGTGGTTGACGCATACCCCAGCCCAGGGCTTGTCCCACAGGTGCGTAAGGGGTAGAGGAGGCATCCCCTGGGAACTCGTTCCCGGGGAATGCACCTCGGCATGTGAGTTATGCTATTAACTCGGGAACCAGCCTGCTCAGCTGGTAGAGTGTGCTAGAAAGCTCGGCCGTACCTGCGGTGCAGTTTGCGAACAGATACCTGCAGGGGGGTAGGTTTCGACCCACCCCTGCAGGGCTCGTGAGTGGTGAGTAACAATCACTCCGCCCCCCTCACCTGGTAAGCCAGGGGGGGGGGGGGGGGCGAGTCTTCCTCCTCTGCTTGCAGGGGAGGGGGAGAAGCGTAGTCCTGAGTGGACCGGCTCTCCTTAATGTGCAACCCTTTCCTTTGTGGAAGGAGGGCCTATGGACAAATGACCTAAGGGTGGCATGATAGGCTATTGATAGGCATCGACTCCAATGCATGGTCTAGGCTGTGGCATAGTCACCTCTTTGACCCACTAGGTCCAGGAGGAGCTCACAGGAGGCCGTGGCAAAGTGGGGAGGCGCTTGAGGATCTGATTTATGCGTGAGGCCTGATTGATTTGAACCTGCCCAGAGATGTACCAACATTTCACGGTGCAGCAGGTGGGACCTCAGATATTGATGTGACTGTGGCGTCAACCCACTTGGCGGGCCGGGTCCGTGGGTGGGGGATGACGGTTGGTTTTATGACTAGTCAACATACTCCCATCTTCTTTGGCGTGCTTGTGGGACGTCCTGATACAGGGGCTTCCGAACCCAGAAGGGTCTCTTGTAGGAGAGTTGACTGGGATGCCTATTTCGAAGCTTTTGAAGAAGAGCTAAGAACTTATCAATTCCTCATGATCTCGTCGCCTGGCGAGCTGGATCGCGCGATTGAGAGTATTGAGGGGATGGTTAACAGGTGGAACTCGATGTTCGAAGCTAAGAAGAGGGAGATGGTTAGGATAAGGAACAATAACCGACGCCGTATAAGGCTAGTTACAAATATGGAAAGCGATGACCTCAAGAGGATTCGCCGGGACTACACGAAGGCTGTTAGGTCTGCTCGCAGAAGCCACTGGAGACATTTTGTGGCGGAGGAGGGGATGGTGACCCCTGGGGTAAGCCATATCGGTTGCGGCCCTGGTTTACTCTTGCCTCACTTTCCGGATTCGAACCTACAAGTTTGAGAGAGGCAGCAACTGACCTGCTAGTGGCCCTGTTTCCGGACGATGTGGGCGACGAAACAGAGGACCAAGTGGCACTAGGGGATAGCGTCACTAACCGGCGTGTGAGTGTAAGCAAGCCAAGTGTTAGATTAAGTCCCCGTAGTGAAAGTGACACGTTTGTGAACTAGCATAGGCAGTGTGGTGAGAGCTTCAGGAAGGGAAGGCTCTGAATTTGGATATGATTGGGGTTGAAATGCTGCAGAGGGGGTGGCACAGTTTACCCTTGGTATTGCAGCATTTTTAGGGCCTGTATTGACTTGGGGGCCTTTCCTTCTTGTTGGAAGGTGGGAAGGGTGTGTGTCCTACATAAAGGAGCAGATCGCTGAGGTCTAGGGCCGCCCTGGAAACCGAGGCCAGTCGGATTCTGGGTGAACTGGCGACCAAGTGTGATACAGTGAAGTTGTAGGTTGCTGGGAACAGGACTGTGGCTATGTTGCTGAAAGGAACGTTCGGCACCTCCCAGCCACCAGTGGTGAGAATGGGGGACGTGAGCATCAGGTATGTGCGCTCATTCAGGTATTTTGGAGTGACGCTAGAGGAGCGCTTTGGGATGGGTCTTCATGGCCTGGCCCCGCACTATCCTATACATAGCCCATCTCCTCCATGCCTCATAGAAAACCAGCATCACACCGGCTAACACTGCCATGGCGCATGTAGCTGAAGTCCGGTAGGCCTGATTCACCTTGAGCAAGGCCCTGCACTGTATAGATCCCAGCTTCTTCCAGAGCTGCTAACAAAAGCTAATGCCTGCTGCCTGAAGAAATGTATGATTCTGCGATACCTGGAGAAGGATTTGAATGGAACAACTTGAATAGCGTAAGTAAACATATTACTCAAAACCGTGTAGGCTTACAGGAAAAGGGTTCAGGTGGTTTGGAAAGGACTCGATATAAAAGTGTGTTATGAAATGAAATGAGCGTGTCTGATCGGGATTCTACTACAATGGCAAAGGGACAATTAGTATGATGAACTGAATAGAAGAAACTGGCTGAATTTGGGGAAATCGTTGGTTGAAGATATGGCACCAGAGTCGTGGTTCAGTTCGTGATTGGGTCAAACTTGGGTTCAGAGATGGGGTCAAGTGGCAAACTTGGATGCACTTTTGAGGCCAAGGCTCAATACTAAGATAAGTCGATTGGAGGTTCTGAAACAGAACGGGACAACTCCATTGTTACCTCTAGGAATTCAAGATGCCTGAAGGGCGCTACTACACGACAAAGTGTCCCGGAAGTGATAAAGAGAGATTTTTAGGTCCTACCTTTCTGGAAGATGTGGTGGCTCAGACTCTTGGCAGCTTCTCCATTTTCGGTTTGGCCTCTTGTCCAGCTCGTCTTTCGTCCTCTGTTGCAGTGCGTCCAACCCAGGTGAGGTGGTTCTGTCTGCAACAGGAATATACCTCGTGGCAGAATTGGGTTCAACACGCGGTTTCGGGGCCAACTCGTAACTGGGGTCACTACTACAGTGTTCACAGTGTTCACTGCTACTGTGTTCTCTAAGGGTGTCATGGCGAACGTTGTGCGTATTTATGCTCATCCCCACTCTGCTCATTGCACCCCTTCATCACAGAGAGGAAGAGGCGTAGATGGTCCGTTTCAGCTTATCCCTCCAACTGCCGCAGTCAAGTTGCACTTTACTGCCCGAGTCAAATTTTGCTTCCATTTCAATTTGACTACATCCCCTACGGTGATTTTATATAGTTTTGGTAATTTCTAGCCATTTTTACAGACATTCAGCCATTTTGGTTTATTATTTTTGAAAATGAGCCTAGGGAATAGAGCATGAAAAAAAAAAAGTTTAACCCTCCCTCAAAATTGTATGGTTTCCGTTTCAAGGTATATATTATATGAAATCCGAAAATGGAATTTAAAAAAATTCCTCTCAGTACACTGCACGCCGGCGCCGTAGGCCGTACTTCGCACTTTTCTTAGTTAACATGAACCAAACCTAATGAAATTTGGTTTGTAGGTTGTGACAGAGTGTGATAGTCGGGGTGGACCCTCGAGAGTCCCCCTCCAAGATCAGCGAGATTGTCACCAGTTAGGAAGGGACATCGATTAGGCTTCCCCAAGCGATCCCGTCTACACCGGAAAAAAAATTTATCGAGAACAGCCACACTGTTACACTCCTCCCCACATGACATACTTCTGAGTAGCAGAAGTATGAGAGGGAAAAGGGGGAATGAAAAGTAGTATGAAGTTCTGGTTCAGGAAACGACATCTGAACAACTTCAAGGTGACTAACCTCCATCGTAATGGTACTACCTCAGTGATATACTCGTAATACTGGTGGAAAACAAAGCTCCTATATACGAGTATTGGCGGATAATGTTGTCAGAGGTTGTTGTGCAGTGAATTGCGCTCATCTGGGCAACCCCTTCGTGATCACCCTTCATCTTTAGGATGGTAGGTACAACTATTGGGACTTGTAAATTTGGACATGGCATCAATCGTCTTCAAATGAGCTCATTATATTTTAATTATACTGACATTATAAAGGTGGGAAAGGGGGTGGGTAGCCAATATATGCATGTATTATCAAAGGGACAGGTTGTTAGTAAAGCAATCCTTCTGGGTAACCTTTGGGCTTATCCTTCTGGTAAGCCCACAAAAAGAGGATGGAGTATGGTGAAGTGCTCAGCGCATACTACCGAACCACGCTCTGTGGCCATGTGACAGAGTATGACAGTGGGTGTGGACCCTGGAGAGTCCCTCCTAGACCTACGAGATTATCACCGGTTAAGAAGGCTTTCCTCAAGCGATCCCGTCTCCACCGGAAGAAAAAATGTATCGAGAGCAGCCACGCTGTTACAACGTCCAATTTGGGATCTAATTGGCCCGCGAAGCTTGGCA